>JAPMAH010000024.1:870735-1077735 GCA_029582155.1 Panopea generosa | reverse complement strand
ATGTGAAACCAGCACAAATAATATGTGGATCCAGCACCAAGCAGATATGGAACCAGCACAAATCATATGTTGAACCAGTACCAGCATATGTGGAACCAGCACCAATCATATATGGAACCAGCACAAATCATATGTGGAACCAGCACAAATCATATGTGGAACCAACACCAAGCATATGTGGAACCAGCACCAATCATATGTGGAACCATCACCAAGCAGATGTGGAACCAGCACCAAGCATATGTTGAACCAATACCAGCATATGTGGAACCAGCACCAATTATATGTGAAACCAGCACCAATGATATGTGGAACCAGCATATGTGGAACCAGCACCAAGCACAGACGAAACCAGCACCAAGCATATGCGGAACCATCACCAAGCATATGCAGAACCAGCACCAAGCATATGAGGAACCAGCACCAATCATAATTATGTGGAACCAGCACAAATCATATGTGGAACCAGCACCAAGCATATGCAGAACTCGCACAAAGCAGATGTGGAACCAGCTACAAGCATATGCTGAACCATTACCATGCATATTTAAGACTAAAAATGTTTGAGTATATAATTAAATGACTTGATAAAAAACTATCTTTGCTACATAAACTCACTCACCCTGCTTCTAAATGCATCCAGCTGTTCACCTAAGTCTCTGATATTCCTAAACTTGTGTAAGAACCATTTTTCTGTCTTTGTTAAGTCATACAACTTGTCTATACTGTAGCCTTTAGTAATGCAGCTGCCAATAACTTCATCACTCACTGTATAACTTCATCACTCACTGCTCTGTCTGTACAACTTCATCACTCACTGCTCTGTCTGCATAACTGCATCACTCACTGCTCTGTCTATATAACTGCATTACTCACTGCCCTGCTATATAACTGCATCACTCACTTCTTTGTCTGTATAACTTCATCAATCATTGCTCTGTCTGTACAACTTCATCACTCACTGCTCTGTCTGTACAACTTCATCACTCACTGCTCTGTCTGTATAACTTCATCACTCACTGCTCTGTCTGTATAACTTCATCACTCACTGCTCTGTCTGTATAACTTCACCACTCACTGCCCTGCTATATAACTGCATCACTCACTGCTCTGTCTGTATAACTTCATCACTCACTGCTCTGTCTGTATAACTGCATCACTCACTGTTCTGTCTGTATAACTTCATCACTCACTGCCCTGTTATATAACTGCATCACTCACTGCTCTGTCTGTATAACTGCATCACTCACTGCTCTGTCTGTATAACTTAACTTCATCACTCACTGCTCTGTCTGTACAACTTCATCACTCACTGCTCTGTCTGCATAACTGCATCACTCACTGCCCTGCTATGTAACTGTATCACTCACTGCTCTGTCTGTATTACTTCATCACTCAATGCTCTGTCTGTATAACTTCATCACTCACTGCTCTGTCTGTACAACTTCATCACTCACTGCTCTGTCTGTATAACTTCACCACTCACTGCTCTGTCTGTATAACTTCATCACTCACTGCTCTGTCTGTATTACTTCATCACTCAATGCTCTGTCTGTATAACTTCATCATTCACTGCCCTATCTGTTCAACTTCATCACTCACTGCTCTGTCTGTATAACTTTATCACTCACTGCCCTATCTGTATAACTTCATCACTCACTGGTCCGTCTGTCTGTATAACTTCATCACTCACTGCTCTGTCTGTATATCTTCATCACTCACTGCCCTATCTGTATAACTTCATCACTCACTGGTCCGTCTGTCTGTATAACTTCATCACTCACTGCTCTGTCTGTATAACTTCATCACTCACTGCCCTATCTGTATAACTTCATCACTCACTGCTCTGTCTGTACAACTGAATCACTCACTGCTCTGTCTGTATAACTGCATCAGTCACTGCTCAGTCTGTATAACTGCATCACTCACTGCTCTGTCTGTACAACTTCATCACTCACTGCTGTCTGCACAACTTCATCACTCACTGCTCTGTCTGTATAACTGCATCACTCACTGCTCTGTCTGTATAATTTCATCACTCACTGCCCTGTCTGTACAACTTCATCACTCACTGCTCTGTCTGTAGAACTTCATCACTCACTGTTCTGTCTGTACAACTTCATCACTCACTGCCCTGTCTTTACAACTTCATCACTCACTGCCCTGCTATATAACTGCATCACTCACTGCTCTGTCTGTATAACTTCATCACTCACTGATCTGCCTGTATAACCTCATCACTCATTGCTCTGTCTGTATAACTTCATCACTCACTGCTCTGTCTGTATAACTGCATTACTCACTGCTCTGTCTGTATAACTTCATTACTCACTGCTCTGTCTGTATAACTTCATTACTCACTGCTCTGTCTGTATAACTGCATCACTCACTGGTCTGTCTGTATAACTGCATCACTCACTGCCGTGCTATATAACTGCATCACTCACTGCCCTGCTATATAACTGCATCACTCACTGCTCTGTCTGTATAACTGCATCACTCACTGCTCTGTCTGTATAACTGCATCACTCACTGCTGTCTGTATAACTTCATCACTCACTGCTCTGTCTGTATAACTTCATCACTCACTGCTCTGTCTGTATAACTGCATCACTCACTGCTCTGCCTGTATAACTTCATCACTCACTGCTCTGTCTGTATAACTTCATCACTTACTGCTCTGTCTGTATAACTTCATAATTCACTGCTCTGTCTGTATAACTGCATCACTCACTGCTCTGTCTGTATAACTTCATCACTCACTTCTCTGTCTGTATAACTGCATCACTCACTGCTCTGTCTGTATAACTTCATCACTCACTGTTCTGTCTGTATAACTTCATCACTCACTGCTCTGTCTGTATAACTGCATCACTCACTGCTCTGCCTGTATAACTTTATCACTCACTGCCCTGTCTGTACAACTTCATTACTCACTGCTCTGCCTGTATAACTGTTTCACTCACTGCTCTGTCTGTATAACTTCATCACTCACTGCTCTGTCTGTACAACTTCATCACTCACTGCTGTCTTTACAACTTCATCACTCACTGCCCTGCTATATAACTGCATCACTCACTGCTTTGTCTGTATAACTTCATCATTCACTGCTCTGTCTGTATAACTGCACCACTCACTGCTCTGTCTGTATTACTTCATCACTCACTGCTCTGTCTGTATTATTTCATCACTCACTGCTCTGTCTGTATAACTTCATCACTCACTGCTCTGTCTGTACAACTTCATCACTCACTGCTCTGTCTGCATAACTGCATCACTCACTGCCCTGCTATATAACTGCATCACTCACTGCTCTGTCTGTATAACTGCATCACTCACTGCTCTGTCTGTATAACTGCATCACTCACTGCCCTGCTATATAACTGCATCACTCACTGCTCTGTCAGTATTACTTCATCACTCACTGCTGTCTGTATAACTTCATCACTCATTGCTCTGTCTGTACAGCTGTCTGTATAACTTCATCACTCATTGCTCTGTCTGTACAACTTCATCACTCACTGCTCTGTCTGTATAACTTCATCACTCACTGCTCTGTCTGTATAACTTCATCACTCACTGCTCTGTCTGTATAACTTCACCACTCACTGCCCTGCTCTATAACTACATCACTCACTGCTCTGTCTGTATAACTGCATCACTCACTGCTGTCTGTATAACTTCATCACTCACTGCCCTGCTATATAACTGCATCACTCACTTCTCTGTCTGTATAACTTCATCACTCACTGCTCTGTCTGTATAACTTCACCACTCACTGCCCTGCTCTATAACTTCATCATTCACTGCTCTGTCTGTATAACTGCATCACTCAATGCCCTGTCTGTATAACTGCATCACTCACTGCTGTCTGTATAACTTCACCACTCACTGCCCTGCTCTATAACTTCATCATTCACTGCTCTGTCTGTATAACTACATCACTCACTGCTCTGTCTGTATAACTGCATCACTCACTGCTGTCTGTATAACTTCATCACTCACTGCCCTGCTATATAACTGCATCACTCACGGCTCTGTCTGTATAACTGCATCACTCACTGCTCTGTCTGTATAACTTCATCACTCACTGCTCTGTCTGTACAACTTCATCACTCACTGCTCTGTCTGCATAACTGCATCACTCACTGCCCTGCTATATAACTGCATCACTCACTGCTCTGTCTGTATTACTTCATCACTCACTGCTCTGTCTGTATAACTTCATCACTCACTGCTCTGTCTGTACAACTTCATCACTCACTGCTCTGTCTGTATAACTTCACCACTCACTGCTCTGACTGTATAACTTCATCACTCACTGCCCTGCTATATAACTTCATCACTCACTGCTCTGCCTGTATAACTACATCACTCACTGCTCTGTCTGTACAACTTCATCACTCACTGCTCTGTCTGTATAACTTCACCACTCACTGCTCTGTCTGTATAACTGCATCACTCACTGCCCTGCTATATAACTTCATCACTCACTGCCCTGCTGTATAACTTCATCACTCACTGTTCTGTCTGTACAACTTCATCACTCACTGCCCTGCTATTTAACTGCATCACTCACTGCCCTGTCTGTATAACTGTATCACTCACTGCTCTGCCTGTATAACTGCATCACTCACTGCTCTATCTGTACAACTTAATCACTCACTGCTCTGTCTGTACAATTTCATCACTCACTGCCCTGCTATATAACTGCATCACTCACTGCCCTGTCTGTATAACTGTATCACTCACTGCTCTGCCTGTATAACTGCATCACTCACTGCTCTGTCTGTACAACTTCATCACTCACTGCTCTGTCTGTATAACTGTATCACTCACTGCTCTGCCTGTATAACTGCATCACTCACTGCCCTGTCTGTATAACTGTATCACTCACTGCTCTGCCTGTATAACTGCATCACTCACTGCTCTGTCTGTACAACTTCATCACTCACTGCCCTGTCTGTATAACTGTATCACTCACTGCTCTGCCTGTATAACTGCATCACTCACTGCTCTGTCTGTACAACTTCATCACTCACTGCTCTGTCTGTATAACTGCATCACTCACTGCCCTGCTATATAACTTCATCACTCACTGCTCTGCCTGTATAACTTCATCACTCACTGCTCTGTCTGTACAACTTCATCACTCACTGCTCTGTCTGTATAACTGCATCACTCACTGCCCTGTCTGTATAACTGTATCACTCACTGCTCTGCCTGTATAACTGCATCACTCACTGCTCTGTCTGTACAACTTCATCACTCACTGCTCTGTCTGTATAACTGCATCACTCACTGCCCTGCTATATAACTTCATCACTCACTGCTCTGCCTGTATAACTGCATCACTCACTGCCCTGCTATATAACTTCATCACTCACTGCTTTGTCTGTACAACTTCATCATTCACTGCCCTGTCTGTTCAACTTCATCACTCACTGCTCTGTCTGTATAACTTCACCACTCACTGCTCTGACTGTATAACTTCATCACTCACTGCCCTGCTATATAACTTCATCACTCACTGCTCTGCCTGTATAACTTCATCACTCACTGCTCTGTCTGTACAACTTCATCACTCACTGCTCTGCCTGTATAACTTCACCACTCACTGCTCTGTCTGTATAACTTCATCACTCACTGCTCTGTCTGTACAACTGAATCACTCACTGCCCTATCTGTATAACTTTATAACTCACTGGTCCATCTGTCTGTATAACTTCATCACTCACTGCTCTGTCTGTATAACTTCATCACTCACTGCCCTATCTGTATAACTTCATCACTCACTGTTCTGTCTGTATAACTGCATCACTCACTGCCCTGCTATATAACTTCATCACTCACTGCTCTGCCTGTATAACTTCATCACTCACTGCTTTGTCTGTACAACTTCATCATTCACTGCCCTGTCTGTTCAACTTCATCACTCACTGCTCTGTCTGTATAACTTCATCACTCACTGCTCTGTCTGTATAACTTCATCACTCACTGCCCTATCTGTATAACTTCATCACTCACTGCCCTATCTGTATAACTTTATAACTCACTGGTCCATCTGTCTGTATAACTTCATCACTCACTGCTCTGTCTGTATAACTTCATCACTCACTGCCCTATCTGTATAACTTCATCACTCACTGTTCTGTCTGTATAACTTCATCACTCACTGCCCTATCTGTATAACTTCATCACTCACTGGTCTGTCTGTCTGTATAACTTCATCACTCACTGTTCTGTCTGTATAACTTCATCATTTACTGCTCTGTCTGTATAACTTCATCACTCACTGCTCTGTCTGTATAACTTCATCACTCACTGCTCTGTCTGTATAACTTCACCACTCACTGCCCTGCTATATAACTGCATCACTCACTGTTCTGTCTGTATAACTTCACCAATCACTGCCCTGCTATATAACTGCATCACTCACTGTTCTGTCTGTATAACTTCACCACTCACTGCCCTGCTATATAACTGCATCACTCACTGTTCTGTCTGTATAACTTCACCAATCACTGCCCTGCTATATAACTGCATCACTCACTGTTCTGTCTGTATAACTTCACCACTCACTGCCCTGCTATATAACTGCATCACTTATTGTTCTCTCTGTATAACTTCATCACTCACTGCTCTGTCTGTATAACTTCATCCAGTGTTTCATTTACCCCTGCATCGCAGCCGATACGTCCCGATTATCTCAAATACAGACATTTAATTCCGGACGGATTGTGTTTCTTGCACACTGCTTTGTAAACACTAGTGTGTGTGCATCATCGGATGAATTTCAAGAGCATCGGGTTACTACTGCACCACTTTCTAAACAATGATGCGCCCTCATGTAGCATAACCAATGACATCAGACAGTCTCTGTTATCGTTGCAAGTTGTAAATATGCAAGCTGTTTGCCCACCTTGAATACATCTTGTGGTGTCACACCTGTACAAAATCCCTCTATATAACTTTTAGTAAATTGTCAATATTGTCCTGCCTCTGACCAATTCCCAGACCTTCCAATCCATATACTGGTCCCGTTTCCTTGTAGAGCAATTATATGTCTCCAGAATTATCCACAGAAAATGATACCATTAAGGTTAAACTTTTCCACAAATTTTAAATTGCTGAGGTCACTGTCAATATTTACACTGCACATCTGACAAGTAGTTCTGAAATACACCAAAGAAATACCTCTGATTTATCAACAACACCACTATTTTAGCTCACAGACATATATATCTGCACTTAATTAGCATTTTCGATAAAAAATATGACCATGAGACCTGCACTTCAATTTTACTTTGGACTCATTTCAGGCCCCCTACAACCCAGAAGCACTTCCGTAGTGGTGTGACACCTATATAAAACAGAAGGTTGAATGATCTAGGCAAATTATGCTTTTAAAAGTTTTAGCATGGCCTTACAAACAAGTTAAAACTACTGATTTAGCTGATATTTCAGCTAAATGTCACATAAAGCTTTTTGAAAAGCTTATTGGTTTTACACATTATTTGACAATTATGTCGAATTTCCGAGCGCCAACATATACAACACAAAATCAGTCATTTTTCAATAATTACTTTGTGGATTATCATGAAATAAAGTGCATGTTGCTCCAAACAATGTCTTCTATCATTTAACCCTTTACTCCATAGATTCGTGTTTTTCCGCACCTATAACAGAAGGCCTTTGAAAACAGTGCAGGAAGAGTTATGATTGTAATGAGCAATCTGAAAACTTCCTGCACTGTTTTCCACTCTGTCAGTTAATAAACATATTTCACCAAAAAATTCAAATGCCTTTTATATTAGAAGTGTCCTCTAGGCGTCTATATTAGAGGTGTCCAAAGGCGTCTATATGAAGTAAAGGGTTAAGACACATTAAATGATCATCAAATTAAAGACCCAACCTGGGTATAAAAGGGAGGTAATGGCGGTGGGAGTGTTTTCCCTTATTTTTCAAAACACATTCAGATCTGGGAGAGTAATTATCAAATCTAAAATAAATTCATGGATTGATTAATTTGAAATTTGTCATACAACATAGTCTTAATATTACTCACAGTTCCTGAAAATTTCAGAATAAAATCTGCAATAATTTATTACTTATTGCTTTCAACAGAGAAACAGTTACAGAGAAATTTGATTTTTGTGGGAGGAGCAAACGTGACCAATATTTGTAAACAAACTGGCACGCTGTAGCTCACATGGCTGTATTTATGATATAATAGTTAAAAACAAATACAAATCATGCAAGACTTACCAAACTTTTAAATGATTCCTTCTATTATCCGTTTTTTAATCACCAACAGTTGTATATCACCATATTTAATTGAATTATACAATTGTTCCTCTTCTTTATTAAAAAAAAAAATGGTGCCACATGAATGAGTCATTTTACATGTGTATTACCGGTATATCACATGAAACAGAAATGATAGTTTTAGATTTAAACTAAAGATGGCGTTTTCACCAGGAATATCATGAATATATATATAAACGGCTTTTATCAAATGAAAGCTTTTGAAAGTGACTTAAAATAACCAAATCAAAACACATTTCTGGTCTTTTTCTTAATTAATTATCAGTAAATTCTTAATTACAACTGGTTTATTCGTCATGATTTCTGCTTTAATGACGTTGAAGTGTTTTACCTCCCTCTGTGTATTACATTGTTAGAACAGGAACCAATTTTTTTAATGATTTTTTCACTTTTTATTTTGTTTTTGATAAGCGCGGCCTTGACATTGTTCATAACCACCACAATTTATAATTTACAGTTGATACACATGCATGATAAAACACAACATTAATTAAAGTTTATTATTAGCACAGTCTTTATCACTCAACTTTGTATCCAAGGTATGATTTGAGGTATTGTGTTGAGAAAGGCACCTTTTGCAATTTTTAATCACATCAACATTAGCTCAAGCCTAATTCCTAATATATTCAACAAAGTGTTGATTATTACTTTTTTTTATCAATAACATCCCAGTATTAATATAATATCCAAGTATGAATATAATTGCAAGTTCTTATTTTCCATCACTAAAAGTGACAAAAATATCAGCAAATAACATGTAACATATCTATGTATTTTAATTTCCCTCCAAATCGTACTAAATGATTCATAATGGGCTATACCAACTTGAATATAGGGATTTTGGGCATATCTGTTAGACTGATTACAATGCTTGAATTGTGATTTAAAATTATTAGGCACATATGTTCATATACATAATTACTTTGATATCAATCAACAACATTATCACATCACTTAATAGTGTTGATAAAACAGTAATTACCTGATAATGATTAATTAAAGACCCTGTAGTCCCTAATGTTAAAGTGGTATGTGATATTGACCCCAGAGTCAACATTCCTGTATCAGTTACAATGTAAACCTTTGGCATTATTTTACAAACATTTTGCTGTCTGCCATTATAACTGTTCTATTGTTAGACCATATTATACACTCCCAGTTGATAAAACACGCCCTGTAGAGTAACTAATTTACATCCGATAGTCTGATCGGATGTTGGGTCTATAAGATAAACGACTTTAAAATGAGAAAAACAGTTAAAATAAGACATTTTTTTTCCATTAAAATTTAAGAAAATGGACATTATTTTCATTATAAATGGCAATGTTTCTGTTTTCTTCCACATTTCTGGCCAAATTCATTCTCCAGCATGCTGATGCACCAAACTGACCCAATGATACCACAATTAATATCCTTTAAAACAAGTCTACATGTGGAAGGAAGTGTCAACTCCAAATACCCCAGGGTGCCTCCATCGCTGGACCCTTAGCAGTGTTTGTAATCTGCCAGTGTAATATAAAAGCAAGCAATATGAAAGAATTTTCATATATCCAAATAGGCTGCAGCAGAGAATACTGTTACAGTCAATCTGTGATATCAGCCATTTCATGAAATGGCTAAAAAATTTAGCCTTTTCGTGAAATGACCAATTCACTCAGTCATTTCATGAAATGGCTAAATATTTCAGGCTTTTCATGATATGGCTGAAATTTCAATGCCAATGTTACACAGATTTGCTGGTGCAATTTCAGCCAATCTGTGTATAAGATGTTTTATATCATGAAAAGTATAGTTTGTTTGATAAAATGAATATAAAAGCATGTATATCTTTATACTCAATAATAAATGTTATAAATAATTCTTTTTTTGCACCTTGTAAATTTTGTTTCACATATGATGACATATATTACAGTCAATCTGAGGAATCAGCCATTTCATGAAATGGATAAAATCTTTAGCTTTGTCGTGAAATGACTTTGTCATATGTAATTAATCTTAATAAATGCAAGCTAACTGGATTGTAGAATAGGGGCTCAATATAATTACCTACAATGATTGCTTTGATGATAGTTTAAGTGTTGCTATTCCTATACCTATGGTTGACAGGGGTAGGGGTGACCCAAGAAACATCCTTGGTGTGATTCTTGATTGTGATGAACAAAACATGTACACTATTGCTGTTAAGTTTGGAATAATAAGTTCAAAATATGCAAGAAATCAATTTGATCTATGTCCGCAAAAGCTCCTGACTAATTGTGACGTTAACATGGAATGTACAGTGACACTTCACCAAGCTGTGAAAGCAACCACATCAGGTGGGCAAGGGTTTTTTCGATGTGATTGTGGAAATGGTAAAAAAAAATGTCAAACCAACAGATGTAAGTGCTTTAAGGCTGGTAAAATGTGTAATAGCAGATGCCACAGCAAAATAGTGTTTATTTTGGAATCATGTTGTGATAACCTTATCTTCCCTTAAATAGTTTTATTACTTCATTTACAGTAAGTACACCACTAGCTTAACCGTTATGATCATGCAGCTTTTGTTCCGAATACAAACAGCTTGGGATAAACATAAAAATTCAATGCATTCAAGCCTCCGTAACATGTAAAACACAAAAAGACCGTTAATATTCTGGAGACCGAGAAATATTCCAAAGACCGAAAAGTCTGATTTTTAAACCGGTATTAAAAGGCTGCGCATGCGCGTCTCGATACCTTATAAAAAATTATGCCGAATGGTTTTTAATGAAAATGGCCTTGGGACTCGACAAGATATTGCATGATCAAGTTATCATTGATGATCGTTAAATGTCAAATTTACAAATTATATTTACAGCAATGAAATATAGAAAGAATAACTACCGTAACGACTTTGGATCATTACTTTTTTTTACAGTTTTCAGATTGTTTATTTTTCGATCTCTGCCAAAAGGTTTACCTGTACGACGGACTAGTTACTGGTAAAAATCACTCGTTCGCAGACAAAAACCGTCGTCAGGACGAGTGCTTTTGCTGGCCCCTGGTCACAGAAGAAAATTTACATATATGCAGTTCCAATTATTGTAAATCTACGAAATAGTTATAAAAATACCAGAACTGGACGCTGTATGTACCATGGTCGGAGATATCCGACCAATCATAGCGGTTATTTAAAATAAATTAATTTATGTTCAAAGCTATCCCCCAATCATATTAGAGGAATAAAAATAGAAAAAATTGAATATGCGTGAGAGGTTTTCCGAAGTTGCATTATCAGGCATGAGGCAAACACCGCGAGGGTCAATTGTTTCTACTGATTAGTTATGGTCTATAAGCAACAGTTTCACATGTGTTGTATAGGATAGAGATATTTGCAGACCTGTGTATTGTGAAAACTCGCTTGTCCGATCTTTAAGACAAGGCTGGAGCAGTCGAAAAATTAAAAAAAAAAATCAGAAATTTTCTCCAATAATTTTTTTTCAGTCGATGCTTTTTTCGTGGGTCGGTCGCGCAAGGGGAAACAAACACTTTTTTTATTCAGGCCTCACAATAAATCATTTCCAAATTTTATATTTTTCCACAATTAGCGCTTTTTACAAGTGTGAACTTAATGAGTTAATTCCTTATTGTTCATTAAAAGCACAAACAAACTGCCATTCTAATTATTGTCTCAAAAACGTTAGCTTCTTTAATCTTTTTATATGCTGACTTTTTCACAGTTAACGTGTTTACACAAAACACTTTGATCTGTCTATTTTACTAATTATGCGAGCTAAAAATAGAGATATGAAAATTATCACGCACTACACTCGTGTTTGAGTCGGAAAAATTGCGATTATGTAGAACACAATAACAGCTTTGTTTGGTTTGAGTCGGAAAAATGGTGATTATGTAGAACACAATAACAGCTTTGTTTGGTTTGTTTACGGCCAATTATGAAAGTTTAAACTAAAAGAAACTTATTTTAAATTAAAGATATATTATAATTATTTTTATTTATTTGGTTTTTAGTACTTTAATTAAATATTAATTCTGTGGCCGTAATGAAATTTTTTTATGGCAAAATCGATATTTTACGGTAAAATTTGTTCATTTGGTGGCTGTTTTAGGAGGTTTTTAATGCATTTGGGAACAAAAATGTTGGCCGCTGGCTGCGTCGACCAGGTGACCGCCTATTGCAGTTAAATTATATAGTAAATTTCGATGGGAGGGTTTGAAACTGGCCGCTTGAGGCATGTGGCTGCTTATAACAGGTGACCGTTAGTGCAGGTTTGACTGTACATACAAAAGTGAAATCATAAATATACTTGAACTACAAAATTTAAAACTGAAAATTGAATGATTTGTTCAAATAGCGCAATAAAATACTAGAAATCGTAATATCCACTAGAACATGATGCAATGTAATCTCTGCTGTATGTCATATCAAAATACCATAGCAATAAAATGCCATTCTTGCAGTTTAAATCTAATGACTTGAACCGTTTTCTGTTAAAAGGTAACGTATCTGTGCAAGGTAAAATTGGGTTGATGTATTGCAAGCGTCATATCTTTAAAACCCTACTTATTTAAGACCAACCAGTATGGATCTGAATTCTTCAGATGTGTGGCTTTCATGATATTGAGGTGTTAAATGAGTCTGCTCTGGTCATATTTTCACTTTTTCCTAACTCCTGGTGGCTCACGTTAGTGGAGAATGAATGAAGATAATATATTTTTTAAACTGATGATGTGATCCAAATCTGTACAGCACTTCAATTCATGCAATCCAAAACAGCCTTTTAACTACGATCGTCCATGTACACATATTGCATAAATTCCCCCTTCTATGTGGTCTCTCTAAAAGAAAAATAACCCAAAAGACGGTGTAGATTGACTAACCTTTTCTTTGTTCATTGGAGGTGCATTAAAGGGATTCTATTACCGGGGTAGTCTTCTTTAAAAATGTCTATTGTTAATGAAAATTATAACTGAATGCATACTAAATAAAAAAAAAGGTGCTGTTTTCTTTATAAAGTGCAATGGGAAATTTATTGTGTGATATCAATTGGTAAACAAGAATAGGCCTATTCTTATACACTCAGTGTGCCAGCTAACTCAGCCCAAGCATTGGTTCTGTTGTTTGATGGACTTTATACCGACACACTTTAATTCCTCAAAACACACACACCGGTTTGAGGACCTCATCAATGAAGGTCTTTTCCTCGGCCTGCAACCACCGCACTTTCTTATTACTACCATTTGACAGATCAGTGGGAAGACCTTCTGGAATCACCTCCCGATACTGGAGAGTTCAAAATAGCGCTTAGGTAGTGGAAAATAAATACTGTGCGTCCGTGCTCAATTGAAATTGTCTTTTTGGGACTTGTCTCTGTGGAGAAAGAACTCAAAATCATTTATAACCTCCGTTTGAGTTTTGAACTCAGTTGAGTTCGGACTCAGGGAAATTGACTTTAAGTTGCGTACAGATTTTTTATAACCTTAGGGCAAATATCACATTTTACCTGTGCTGTATGTGTTTGCTTAAAGTGAGTATAGAGAACTCAGTTTAAGTAGCCATTTTTCAATGCTGCTATTGTTTATACTGTTACTCCATCCTTTTATCTCCAACAGTATTCTGATTTACATACAATATTATGCACCTACTTAAATGCTCACTCATGTAATGCTGCCTCATTGAAATATCACATACACGAAGCTTTATGCAAAATAAGACTTAGAACTACTCTCTTTATGCCGTGTGTCAATAATCACCAGCGCTTTAAAAGTGTTTGATAAAAAACGGCCTTTACTTACTTTGAAAACTTCAGATATGAATTAAAGTGGTTGATGAAGGTCAACACCTTGTCCCAAAATATCAGGAAAGGCCTGGAGGACGTCGCAGAGCTGTTATGTTTTAGTTGGAGCACACATCCTCACATGCTCTGATAATATCTCTATGTCTTCCTTTATAGAACCTGTAATAAGAAAATAAACTGTTTTGCTCAGGACACAACAACACATGGCCAGGTAGGTTATCAAACCCATCACCCTCCAGCCAAGTCTGATGCTCATGTCCACACATGTCAGATATATACCGGTATGTTCACATCCAGCTAAGTCTGATGCTCATGTCCACACATGAGAGATTTATACCGGTATGTTCACATCCAGCCAAGTCTGATGCTCATGTCCACACATGAGAGATATATACTGGTATGTTCACATCCAGCCAAGTCTGATGCTCATGTCCACACATGAGAGATATATACCGGTATGTTCACATCCAGCCAAGTCTGATGCTCATGTCCACACATGAGAGATATATCGGTATGTTCACATGCTGTCAATTCCAGTTACTTGTTTCTATATTATCAAACTGTACTGTGACAAGCCTATGTCCACACATAAGAGATATATACCGGTATGATCACATGTTGGCAATTCCAGTTACTTGTTTCTATATTATCAAACTGTACTGTGACAAGCCTATGTCCACACATAAGAGATATATACCGGTTTGTTCACATGTTGGCAATTCCAGTTACTTGTTTCTATATTATCAAACTGTACTGTGACAAGCCTATGAAAAGCAGGGCCACATACTGGATAGGGTCTAAACCAGTCATGCTTGAGGTTGCAAGTTCAATGCCAATCTTGACCAATTATATATGCATAGTGCCACTCAAAAACAACACACATAACAAGTTATACCCAGGCAATGGACTCAAGAGCGGTCTACACCGTGTCCATTTCATCATTTTGTCATTGTGGATAAAGTATCAACAAGTGAGGTTCCATATCACCAAATGAGTGATGGTAAGAAGAAGACCACTGTAGCTGATGCACGTTGTAAGAACTATTGGATATAATCTGCTGAAACTGCAGTTCTGCAAGTATCTACCTTCATTTTACTTGTTCATTCGTTGTGTGCTTTTTATATTATTCTGTTAGCTCTCAATGGCATAAAACTGATGCTAAATATTGAAACAAACATAAAAACACCAAGAACAGCAAGAAATGTCACTGTTAAGTGTCGCATGCCCCCCAAATGGTCTGAAAAATAATAATATATGATATAACAGGTAGTGATGTATCCATGAATATCAAGAGCAATGGTCTGATTGTGACGGCAACGGTATCACAATGCTGCCTCATTCGCATGAAAGGTGACTTTGAAAAGTTGACAATTACCAAAGTTTGACTTAAGATGTTTTATTCGCATATATCTATGTATATCTACGTCGAACTGAAAATACAGATTATATTCAAATATTAAAGAAACGTTCTATCTACAAATAACAGTAAATACAAGTTAGATAAAATGATACATTTGTTACATTTATTGAATATGGTATCCGAAATCAAGACTATCCGAAGTCAAGACTATCCATCCGAAATCAAGACTTTCATTATTATGAACCTTTTATTTTAGAGACTGTAGACGTAGAAAACGCATTTTATATTAAGATCAAATATATGTTAACAAATACCTCTTTGGGCCAATATTATCTCACGGCACCCTTCCTTTCGTAGTGGAAGATCATTTTCGCTCAAAATTCGAGCAGCCTGTTATACGTTACAAATATATTCGCAAATGGCGGATCTTACCAAAGGGAGATAATCATGAATGAACTACTAATGACTCGCATCAAGACAGATTCGACCCAAAATCTAACACACCGACAAGAGCACTACAGTTACACTGATGTTTCAGACTAGACATACTTTTTGTTGTTGAAGTTTTTATTTACTCTCACACTTTGAACTGGTCATTTTGGCGAGCCTGAACAGATGATTAATAAATAAATTGATGATTATGAATGATAAATGATGAATGAGTAGTGATATAAGAGGATTATATACATATTTATTACTTGACATATTTATTAACTACCAACCATCACTTTTAGTTTTTTGTACAAGATTTATTGACATGTTTATTACATAAATTTGTTGAAATTCAAAAGTCACTATAATTTTATAAATAATTTTACTTTGATATTCTTTGTACAAGATTTATTGAATACAGTATATCATCCTATTATATAATAAGATTTTATTGATTTACTTATTCAGGGCTCGAATTTAAGCACTCGCCACTCGCAAAATGCGAGCTGTTTTTTGAAAATGCGAGTTGAAATTACTCAAGCTGGCATTTTTTTGCGAGTAGATTTGAAGTTGAGAAAATTTCTTACTATATTCATTTTATTGATTTTTAAAAATAAACAAGTATTATCCGGGTAAAAATAACGAGTTCTTGTCAGTTTTATCCAATTTCTTTTGCTTCTGGTACCAAATTACCCCCTATCAGCATGATTGTCAATGCCATGTATTAAATAGTTAATATGAGAAGACTGCGTCTAATTTTTTTTGATCTCAAGTTCATTCTGCAAAAATGATGTAAAGTTAAAACCCGTCAACAACATAATGAGTAGACTGCGTCTAGTTTGATCGATCGCGCACTCACTCTATAAAATAAAAGTAAAGTTGAAACCCGTCAAATTTATTGTTTACATATTTTGTCAGCTGTTAAAATGGCTGATAAAATAACATCTCTTTTCCATTGAACCGACGAATGAAAGTGAGTCCCAACAAGAAAAAAGAGAAATAATCCTTCCGTTAATACTGTAATGAAATGGGAGCGACAGCTCAGTATCACACTGGGCTATAAACTTGACAATGACAAAATGGTGTTAGTTGTAGAAACCACGCGATCGACAGATCATCCATAATAATTAAACTATATTGCTATGATATCACAGCATTTACACATGTTAAACAACCGTCCTTGGCTAGATCTAGGTCTAATTTTAAAACGAACGGCCATTGGCATTATTAATTCTATAAATAGAAATGTGTGTATGTCTCGATCTCAGTCTCTGTACACATGTTATCGTTGAATCTATGATTCATATTTTTGTTTAGTTAAAAGTGTTTATTTATGATATATCATTGTATGCATTTATTTAAGGTAGTATAATAAGTAACAAAGACAACTTTATTTTTTAAGAACTGCTATGAAATTGAAATACCTTAACATATATAATAACCTTGATACCATTGTTTATAAAATAAATACAAGCTAATAATGCATATTAAATAATACACGGGCTTTGAAACAACTAATTTTGGACTACAAGTTTCTGGGAAAATTGGTTTGGCTAGTTGGTTTCAAATTTGGCCAGTTGAAATTTTAGTCACTGGCCAAAATTGCCAGTGCACAAAAAAGTTAAATTCTAGCCCTGCTTATTAATTAGTGAAACATGTTGATAGTCTTGCGTAACTCTATATTGAATACTAATGACACTAATTACGTCATATTATATTCCCTATCATTATTCAGTAGTGTTTACTGATATTGGTAAACCATATAGCCCTATATCTAAGTATATTGCTGTTTATATACAATGTATATATATAATTATAGTACACTATTATATCATGACAATTTAAAAATAGAAAACAAGAGGCCCAAGAGGGCCTGAGGACGCTCTACTGACTCATAGTGGCCATAGCACTTTTTGAAATTCTCCTATGCAATAGAAACATCGGGGCGGGGTCATTTGTAACCCTAGGGACACCATTTGAACAAAACTAAAGTTGGTCGTCATTATTGCATAAACAAATTGAAAATCTGTCGGGCCGTTCATGAGAAGAAGATTTTTTAAATTTTGGACTATTTCTAGTAACGGTGGCCATTTTCATATAGTTAACTAATCCCGCCTCCTGGCCGCCATGTATTTTGACAAATCAAGATGGCTTGAACAAACTTGGGAGAGGATTGTTGTTGTAGTTGTATGGTGTTTAGCGTCGCTTTCAACAATTTTTCAGTCATATCGCGACGGTGTCTACTTGAGACAGTATTCTGAGCGCAGTCACACTAGAGTACCATGCCGAAGACACTGGTATGATACCCCACCCAGTCACATTATACTGACAACGGACTGACCAGACCTAGAACTCTCCTCTAAATGCTGAGCATCAAGCGAGGGAGCTTCTAGTACCATTTTTAATTGGGAGAGGGTCACCCAAGGAACATTTCTGTGAAATTATTTTAAAATCAAGCCAGTAGTTTCTGACAAGAAGATTTTTTAAGTTTATACTATAGATTATTTTGTAAACTAACCACATCCACTGGCCGCAATGTTTTTTTTGACAAATCAAGATGAGTTGAACAAACTTGGTAGAGGGTCACCCAAGGATCATTTCTATGAAATGATTTAAAAATCGTGCCAGTAGTTTCTGACAAGGAGATTTTTAAAGTCTATATTATAGCTTATATAGTAAACTAACCCCACCCCCTGGCCGCCATGTTTTTTGACGAATCAGTATGGCTTGAACAAAATTGGTTGAGGGTCACCCAAGGAACATTTCTGTGAAATTATTATAAAATCGAGCCTGTTGTTTCTGACAAGAAAATTTTGTAAGTTTTCACTAATTTAACTTTCCTCGCCCCCTGGCAACCATGTTTTTTGAAGAATCAAGATGGCTTGAACAAATTTGGTAGAGGATCACCCAAAGAACATCATAAAGTTATATCAAAATTGGCCCAGTGGTTTCAGAGGAGAAGTTGTTAGAAGCTAAAAGTTAACGACAGACACCAGGCGATCACAAAAGCCCACCTGTGAGCCTTCAGCTCAGGTGAGCTAAAAAAAAGAAGATGATGACGTAATTTGCGTGTGTCCCTCAAATCCATTAAATTATCTCCCTTTGCCAATATAGTGACAATTTCAAAAATCTGATTATGTTTTTGCAGATAATTCGCGATCGATCGCATTATGTATAATGTTAGCGTTAGGGTCTAGTAATTTTATAAACATTTCATAGATTTACAATAATTTGAACTGTATGTATATAAATTTTCTTCTGTGAAAACGTGAAAGTTGATATTTAAATCGAGTTTACGGTAAAGAAAAATGTGAGTAGGGTCTTATAGTATTGAACTTATTACTTTTTGGTTTTGTAGTTTCAGCAATTTTCTTTGGCATGATTTAAATATATAGTATTGAAGACAACAATTAAGATCAATTATGTGTTGTTTTTTTAATATTTGAAATATAGTTGACTAGTTACACTTTCTAGATATTGATATTCTAGATACTTGCAAGCCTGGGAAGTTGGGAACATTGAACTGTTTCACATTATGTGAAATGTGCATGTAGTAGATATTTTCAAATTTTACTTTGGAAAGTTAAATAATCGATAAATAATCGATAATCAATCAGTCTGTCCATTCAGTAATCGATTATGCCTTTTGGGTTCAATTCCCAACACTACTTCAAATTATGCAAAATTCTTACTGTCTAAGAAGTAGTCCCATCTGCGTGTTATAGCTACGAGTCCACTCAATCTTACACCATTCTGTGCGAAAATATACTCTCTATACAAGATAACATATAAGCAATATTACCTGTGATGTGTATTTTCACACTCATATTGTCTTGAACAATGACTGTCAATTTTCTATGGAACTACTTTCCTGAACCAAATTCAGGGAAAAATCCAAAGATCTGGCAATCTGCACAAACTGAAAACAGTATGACAACTATTTTAGGTCAGAAACAATACCATTACCTGAATATATTTATCCCTATTCATTTCATCTGTCAGAAAATTATAAAATTGTGCAAGGCAAAAAGGAAATCTAAAAAAAAATGTTTTTTAATCAACACTTTAGAAAATGGTGCCATTTTTTAGTGATTTCTAGAGAATACGATCCCGTAAGAAAATCTGGAACTGAAAATTGTCAAAGTAAAGAGCACCGTAATAACCCATATATTACGTATGTGTATCCATGGTAAAACATCTTGAAAGAAATAAAAGATTTTTTTTACAGCCTTTCAACTCCAGCTGGTATTTTGACAAATTGACACAAAATGGAAATTCTAAAAAATTAATTACTTCTTTATTCATGATTCAAATTTGATCAAACTTGCCAGGTCATTAGTCAATAATATTCAATATCTGAAAAGGAAATTAGTCTCCCTGTCATACATGTGAGAGGAAATATATAAAAAAAAATAAACATCGGCTATAAACAAAAACATTGATATTCCGTATATATCTCTGTACTTGTATATCTCTGTATTGTATAATTTCTGTACTTGTATATCTCTGTACTTGTATATCTCTATACTTATATATCTCTGTACTTGTATATTTCTATACTTGTGTATCTCTATACTTGTATATCTCTGTACTTGTATATCTCTGTACTTGTGTATATCTGTACTTGTATAATCTCTGTACTTGTATCTCTCTGTACTTGTATATCTCTGTACTTGTATATCTCAGTACTTGTATATATATCTCTACTTGTATATCTCTGTACTTGTATATCTCTATACTTATATATCTCTGTACCTATATCTCTCTGTACTAATATATCTCTATACTTGTATCTCGCTGTACTTGTATCTTTCTGTACTTGTACCTCTCTATACTTATATATCTCTGTACTCATATCTCTCTGTACTTATATATCTCTATACTTATATATCTCTATACTTATATATCTCTATATGTATATCTCTCTGTACTTATATATCTCTTTACTTATATATCTCTATACTTATATATCTCTATATGTATATATCTCTGTACTTATATATCTCTATACTTATATATCTCTGTACTCATATCTCTCTGTACTTATATATCTCTGTACTTATATATCTCTATACTTATATATATCTATACTTATATATCTCTATACTTATATATCTCTGTACTTATATATCTCTATACTTATATATCTCTATACTTACATATCTCTATATGTATATATCTCTGTACTTATATATCTCTATACTTATATATCTCTGTACTCATATCTCTCTGTACTTATATATCTCTGTACTTATATATCTCTATACTTATATATCTCTATATCTCTGTACTTGTATAATCTCTTACTTGTAAATCTCTGTACTTGTATATCTCTGTACTTGTATCTCTATATCTCAGTAATTGTATATCTCTGTACATGTATATGTCTCTACTTGTATAACTCTGTACTTGTATATCTCTGTACTTGTATATCTCTGTACTTGTATATCTATGTACTTGTATATCTCTGTACTTGTATATATCTTTACTTATATATCTCTATACTTATATCTCTCTGTACATGTATACCTCTGTATTTATATATCTCTATACTTTTATATCTCTGTACTTATATATATCTGTACTTGTATATCTCTGTACGTGTATCTCTCTGTACTTGTATATCTCTGTTCTTGTATATCTCTGTACTTGTATATCTCTGTACTTGTATATATCTATACTTGTATATCTCTATACTTATATCTCTCTGTACTTGTATATCTCTGTATTTATATATCTCTATACTTATATAACTCTGTACTTGTATCTCGCTGTACTTGTAAATTTATGTACTTGTATCTCTCTGTACTTGTATCTCTCTATACTTATATATCTCTGTACTTATATATCGCTGTACATATATATCTCTATACTTATATATCTTTGTACCTATATATCTCTATATCTCTGTACTTGTATAATCTCTGTACTTGTATATTTCTGTACTTATATATCTCTATATCTCTGTACTTGTATAATCTCTGTACTTGTATATCTCTGTACTTGTATATCTCTGTACTTGTATATCTCTGTTCTTGTATATCTCTGAACTTGTATATATCTATACTAATATATCTCTATACTTATATCTCTCTGTACTTATATATCTTTGTACTTATATATCTCTATATCTCTGTACTTATATATCTCTGTACTTGTATCTCTCTGTACTTGTATCTCTCTGTACTTGTATATCTTTATACTTATATATCTCTATACTTATATATCTCTGTACTTATATCTCTCTGTACTTGTATATCTCTGTACTTATATATCACTATACTTATATATCTCTGTACTTATATATCTCTATACTTATATATCTCTGTACTTATATATTTTATATATCTGTTCTTATATATCTCTATACGTATATATCTCTATACTTATATATCTCTGTACTTATATATATCTGTACTTATATATCTCTGTACTTATATCTCTATACTTATATATCTCTATACGTATATATCTATATACTTATATATCTCTGTACTAATATATCTCTATACTTATATATCTCTGTACTTATATATCTCTGTACATATATATCTCTGTAGTTATATATCTCTTTACTAATATATCTCTGTACTTATATATCTCTATACTTATATATCTCTGTACTTATATATCTCTATATGTATATATCTCTATACTTATATCTCTCTGTACTTATATATCTTTGTACTTATATATCTCTATATCTCTGTACTTGTATCTCTGTACTTATATATCACTATACTTATATATCTCTGTACTTATATATCTCTGAAATTATATATCTCTATACTTATATATCTCTGTACTTATATATCTCTATACTTATATATCTCTGTACTTATATATCTCTATATGTATATATATCTCTGTACTTATATATCTCTGTACTTATATATCTCTATACTTATATATCTCTGTACTTATATATCTCTATACTTATATATCTATAGACTTATTTTACAGACTTCTCTTTTTAATTCAAATAAAAATGTTTTTTTTGCTATTTATTTATTTTGTTTTAATTTTTTTAAAACATTCTGACTGAAATAAGCTCATACTAAAGAGATTTTTATATTTGTTTTCTGAACAATACTGGTATATTTATAATGATTTACTGTTTTTATTTATTATATCATAACCTAATGATGATTTTTAATTTCGACATCAGTTATAACAAAATTATATATATACACAAATATAAAGAAGTCACCCATGTATAATATACTCAGTCCAGTAGTGACCTTGACCATTAAGGTAGCTGCCCAGGTGATGCGTACACTATGTTGTTATATTATACAGAACACTTCTATAAAGTTATTTGAAAATCGGTTCATGCTATGATGCAGAACATTATATATGGCACTATACAGCCTCAATATGTCAAAGTCCTGACTGTGACATTCACCTTTGAGGTAGCCATCCAGTTTATATCAAGATTCAATGGTTACATGTATGACGTTAACTTTATCATTATTTTTCCCCTGTTTGCAGACTTGATTAATATAAAGTTTAGCTTTAATAGAAATTTTTTCCATAGTAAATTTAAGTTTGAATTTTACATTTATTCCACAGAACAGTTCTATTCCTTGTTGATTCTTTAGAAAGAAGGCGATACTATCTAAATGAACACAGATTAATAATGTTAATAAAAATTCATTGAGATATGTTTACTTACCTTAATATTTCCCTCTTTGTGCCCTAATGACTGTTGACTACATCTACTGCCCTCATCGTTGTTGGATCCTGTGGACCAGTGACAGGACACCTGTCTATGTTGTCTCATAATCATAGTCAACCAACTCCTGCATGCCAAAACTTTATGTAAAAAGATACAACATTTTGATGGTACAGATACAAGCAAAATTTAGTACAGTCAGTAAGTTTGCATCATACATTGTTAACTGTTGTCACAAGTATGTATAAATGATATCTAGAACTTCTACACTTCACATCAATAATCTGGATTCATGCATTTTTTAAAAATACAATGTATAAAAACAATGAACGATTTTTTTTTGAAAATTGAGTTTAAAGCCATTTTAAACACGTAACAGGTTCAATAATACATGAACCACCGTTCTCCCAAGAGGACATGTAACTCATGTAAACAAAACAATCAGCTATCAAAACTAACATAATTAACAAAACCATACAAAACATTTCCCTGTTAGTGAAAGTAGCATCTGTCACACAAAGTACATAGAACAAACTGTTCCCAGGGTATGAAAGGGCTGCACATCACCAGCAGAGTTTTATTATGTTTTCACAAGAAATAACATAAAGGTAGATTAATGTAACAATATCGAGACAAACAAACAGCCCAAGAGGGGCTCTACTGGATACAAATGGACAAATGAACATTTCAAGGGAATTTCCTTAAAATTGTGGGGTTGCTACTGTGCCCACTCAAAAAAGCTCTGGCAGGAGCAGCCAACACTCTATCCTCTAGACTACTGTCCCGTTTTTTTTCCAAATTTGATTGATTATTAGTCTTAAGCAATATTTTCTCGCTTGTATAATATATAATCAATTAAATATATCAAAGCAATTTATAATTTTGATACATTTTTAAAGAATTATATATAATAATTTATTGTGAGTGTCTAACAATAGTTTTTTAGTTGCATTATATGGACCCCAATGAGAATAAGGCCTCAGACTTCACTGGGGTTTTCAAGCATTTCATGTCGCTTTAAGATTCATTTTTAGCTTATTTTTTCAACATGTATGCTGAATTCAACTACCACTATTACAATTTCATACTTTTAGAGAGATATGTTTTTTAAAGTTTGATAAATAAAGCTAATCCTAATATTACAAGACTATATTATACCTGTATGATTCTGCCGAGCTCATCAATGACGATTTACTCTAGCTGCAGTATTTCAGTGCCAGATTCTGTTGATTTGCTGCACCAGGACCAACTCTATCTGTCAGTCTGTCCATACTGTATTCTGTCACCTGAATCATAAAATTCTCCATTGCTGGCTGTATTTCTGTAGTTGTTTATAGATGCGGTCAGCTTTCTCCAACTGACTGTTGCCTGGTGGATATTGCCTGAAATATACATATACATTTTTAATGGGATTTAACATGTTTTTCAATACATTACAAGTTATGTGTCATGCATCAAGTTTTCCCAGTGGAGGAAGACTTCAATGAATCTGAGTAGAATCATTGACTTTCCACTAATAACTGGCAAACTTTCTCATATTTAATCTATTGGTGAACTGAACTGAGCTCAAACCCTAAACCACAACATTGAGGTAAATGATTTTGAGTCAGCAACTTAGACAACCAGATCAAGACACATAATCATACCCAACTTTCAGTTTCATCCACTATAGAAAAGCCGATATATTTTTTATATAGAACAAAGAAGGAACAATTTACTTTATAACTAATATCTCAAATAAGAATGGCAACATCCTTTAACAACAAACGAAGTATTGATGTTAAACCCTCCCCGATTTTATGATCTTTTTTTCATAATTTACAAATAAAAACATTTTGGTCATTTTTGCAGTTAACGTAAGTCACCTGTTTTCCATATATGTTCTATATAAAAAAGGTTAAAAATCAATGAAACATTTTTTTAATTACCTAAATAAACACATTTTTAAACAAAATTTGCTTTCACAACAAGTGGATTAAAACAGTAAAATGTCTCATCTTTCTGAATATATTTTTTTTTATGAAATATATATAAAATATTTTGGTCCTTTTTAACTTTTTTTAACAGTACCATGACATTTTTAAAGCATTTTTGTGCATGAAAATTGATATGTATTGATGTTATAAAAACTTATCGATTCCTACAGTTTAGTTTATTGGGGTCATAAAACTCTAGCGTCATAAACCAATAGGCTTATAAAAATAGGTTATATTTTAGAGATCATTGTGTTTTATAGTTTTGATGGTTTTTATTTTTTCAGTTTTAGTTTTTTTCACTATAATTTTAAAATTACATAAATATGTAGTAAACATCTACGAAATTAAAAAAAAATGTATTAGATCATAGTTTGAAACTCTTTTTATTACTCGATAAGTTAAAACATAAAAAATATATATATTGCAACAGTTTTTATTAATTTGGATTACAAACAAATAAACGTGTTTGTTGTTGTTAACTGTCAAGTATTTATTAAAGCGAAGTAACTGTTTTGTTATCGTTATGAAAACAAACCTAACCTGTTTTTGACACTTAGCACTTGTTTTTAACATTGTGTTTAATTACCACCTTTGTCGGGTGACTATGTCTAGTGTCTTATTTGTTAATTGGCATTTTGCAGGTGTTCTTTTAGACGACAATGCAGAATAAACATATTGCTGTATAAACAAATATGTGGTACATGTTGTTGTTGTTGACACTTAGTACCTGTTTGTGACACTGTATGCTCAACATGCCAAATTGATTTGGTACAATCGGCTGTGTATGAACCTAGATATCAAAGAGAAATAACTTGAAGTTATTTTCCAGTATCGAGAAGCTATGGTACTTTAACATGTATTTCAGGGTTTCCAATTTTTATGCCGATTACACTTTATCAATCCTTAACTAATTGGCCTATCGTAAATTATTCATTGATATGTGTGTATAAAAGTATAAATGAATAGTAAATTTATAGTGGTTTAATATCTCATTAAACGTTTATTGTCTTTAATGAAAGGTCAAAATATCTATGTTATGTAATAATGTTATTGCGTCTGTCTGCGTGTTCTTCCTGTAATATTTTCTAATCGAGTCTTTCTCTTTTGTCCTCTCTTCCTCTCTCTTTATTCCTCCTCTGTCTATATATCTTTCTCTCTTTTCCACTCAGTCTCTTTCTCTCAGACTATCTCTCTTTCTTTTTCTCTCTTTCTCCCAGACTCTCTCTCTTTCTTTCTCCCATTCTTTTTCTCTCTTTCCCACTAATTGGCCTATCGTAAAGTATTCATTGATATGTGTGTATAAAAGTATAAATGAATAGTAAATTTATAGTGGTTTAATATCTCATTAATCGTTTATTGTCTTTAATGAAAGGTCAAAATATCTATGTTATGTAATAATGTTATTGCGTCTGTCTGCGCGTTCTTTCTGTATTATGTTCTAATCGAGTCTTTCTCTTTTGTCCTCTCTCTCTCTCTCTATTCCTCCTCTGTCTATATCTCTTTCCCTCTCTCTTCCTCTCTTTCTCTCTCTTCTCTCTCAACAATGTCACAGATAGTACGTATAAACTATGTTGAAATAGAAATTTGATTATGTTATAAGTTCAGGAAAACTTAAACTAGAGTAATTCCTCTAATTTAAAATACCCCCGAGGCAGGGCAATAAAACTCGACTAATATCGATTTATTAATTAACTGGCAATGTATCACGCATAGCTGTGGTTTATAGACCGGCACTAAAAGATTATCAACACAGGATTACAAATAAGGAGCGTAACTTTAACGATACAAACATTTGAATTATGTCCCTTGATTTTTGATTAGGTACCGAAAGTTGGACATGTTTATAATTCTTCATAGCAATTTAGACCAAGACTTCTAAAGCAGTGTACTGACTTGTCACTTCTTTATCTGTTGTTGGACCAACATAAGCGAACTACCGGTATAATTTATTACCTTTTAAAAACAATATAAAATTTCCATACCAATTATGTATATCTATAAGTGTTTATTTTCCAAAGGAAATAACACAAACATGGATAAAATTAATGTCACTTTCAAGGACTTTCACATAGGCAATATTCCTTTACACTTCTTATGCTACAGTGTATAAGCAACAGTTTGACCTATGTTGTATCAAATAGAGATGCTCAATGGGCAAGTAACTTTGAGAAAGGCACAGGCCCAGATTAAGATAAGACAAGCCCATAGAATGTCATGTTTTTGTAACTTTGCCACGCCAAAATGAAAACACGACAATCATGTCGAATTTTTTTGTTTTCGCCTGCCAACACGCCATGGCAGAAATCACTCACTATAGATATCCAAATAATCAAAAAGCTGTCCATTCATGCTATTCTCGGTAGATTTTTATGTAAACTGAAAGATGGGCAAATAGTGTGAAACACATTTTTTCTGAGCTGCATCATCAAATGACTTTCTTAGGCCATAATACATTAGTTGCTACATTATCATCGCCGCCCGACTTTCATGCTGCCACGACCCTTTTTATTTTCATAAAAAAATAATAATGAAAAAAAATCTTCCCCACCCACCTCCCAATTTTAAGAAAAATTTGGATGATAACCTTATTTGTATCGTAAAGCATCATTTTATATATTTTTCATTGAATTCAATCACCACGTGGATAATGTTTTAAATATTGGCATTTTTGCAGGAAATTCAAATACGCGTCTCGAAAGTAATCAACTTCATTAGTGCTCGAAAACATGTTACGGAACCATTTTTTTTTACCAAACAAAATAATATCCGACACTACGTATACGCAGTCCACGTCTTTACTTTAAATTACCTCATCTTGTACGTAATACATAATATTCGAATTAGCTCTGACACACATTAACACCTTCCCGAGGCAGTAAAACTGTTTTAAAAACTTTCTATGAGGCTCTCACCAGGGTCCATGTGAAGGTCACTGTTATCGAATTTCGGCTTACTCGGATTTCTCCATTATCCACTTTTGGGCGGTCCAAGAGGCGACAAGAAGGGTCAAGCGCTTTATTATGAATATACTTTAAATACCATTTAAACGCAGCCGGAATTAGTCAAAAATGGCGAAAAATCGTCAAAAACAAATTAACATACATATTTAAAAAAAAACACACCAACAAATGAATAGCAGAATGAATCTTGAACCTTGATACCTGCAGAGTTTCATCAAAATCTATTGTTTTACTAAAATTGTCGCTTCTTACAACATGCATGAGTCACAGTGATCCTATTCTTGCCATCACTCATATGGCTCCCTGGAACAACGCAGGGGTTGGTAATTTAACAACAATAATGAACATGACGAAACACTGATACACTGAACATGACACCCATTCCGAGGATTCCTACCCGCCTGCAGAGATGGACCGTGATGACAGTGACATCTGGTACCACACGGGTTGAAAAAAAAGTATTCATTTAAGTTCAAAAAAAAAATTAAAAGAAAAAGTGATGGGGTGGTTGTGGAGACATAGATGCGTCTATGTCTCTGGGTGGTTGTGGATGGGCTTGCACTTTGACAAGTACCAAAATTAAATTGGAGCAGAGCTTGCAGCCTGGTCACAATTTATAATAACTTAACAGAATTTAAGGATGGGAGCCATCTGAGGGGCTCAGACAAAAATGTTGAAAAAGGGCAGACTATTTATTTTGATCCAAAACATTATGTTTTGAAAAAAGTGAGAGATTTGGATTTGATTTGTCCCTCTGCTAGTGTGAAGTTTTATTGAATATGTATAGGTTACTGACCAATGAGTTTGCCAAATACAAAAAGGTTAAAACTTATTAAAGTATAAAAGGGCAATAATTCTGCCTGAAATAAAAAATGAAATTATTCCACTTTTCTCCTTCAGTCTCTTACATTGGTAATGCAGACACATGTGAAGTTTTATTGGCATATACTGGCATATGTGAAAAGGTTATTGAATATAAGCGTATGTTAAAAAAATGTAAACCGATTTTTCTACAAAGGGACCATTATTCTGCCTAAATGGAAAATGGAGTTAGCCTACTTGACCAACGAGTCCTTTTTATTGTAGGCCTAGTTGACACTCAAATAAAGTTTCATGGGCAGTGATGAAGTTGCTTTTACGCCACAGCGCCAGGGCTTGCACATTATTTGACTTTTTATTCATCATTATATCTCATGGTAATGCTCCCAGAATGCAGAAAATGTAAAAGTAAAGTAAAGTGTTTGTTTATTATAGTGTTACCCCTACTGAGAGGGCCAGCCACACTGGGCTTATGAGAGACCATGTATGCTGTACACAGTTACTTTCCGAAAGTGACCATTACCAGGCGTAAGACTGTCAGCCAGGGATCCTCAATTTAACTAGCTATTGGGTGAGCAACCAGCATCTTAAAAAAAAAACTCCAAGTGCTTTCAACGGGATTCGAACCTTCAACCTCCTGTTTCTCCTTCTGATGCCTCCAGATCCCTTATAACCTGATGAGCTTGCATCATTTTATGGTCAGCTACGCCACTGATTGGTTGTGTCTACTGAGATATGAGCACAGCTAAAACCAAAGAAGTTAAGCTGACACTGACACAGGGCTAGAATGATAGCTCTCCATTAAAGATATATAGAGCTAACAATCATTTAAATAAAAAACCAAGATCACAGGCCCAGGTTCAGATAATATACATGTACATACTATAATAATAATAAAAGTTTAAAAGATAAATAAATAATAATAATCATATATTATTATTAATAAATATAAAATGACGTAGTTTCAAAATAGCTGAATTGGTTTATACTATAAATAGTATCCCACACTGTCAATTCTATTCTTGACACGATTTCCCACAGGTAGCCAAATAAATACACGGCGAAACTATTTCATTGATTATACAACCCGATAACGTACTGACGTTTACTTCTCACTTCCTCCCTGATTTAAGACGCTTAAATTCAAAATTATGATGATAAAATCAGAGGCTACCTCATTGTGCCTTGTGCCAGTGTGTTTCAATATCGGTGCATGGTTTAAGCCGGGCACACAGCGGAGAAACATAGAACCGTCTCTATACAATCAGTAGCAATCCAAATGCGTGCTGTGGCGGATGATCGAACCCACGGCCCCCTGGTCATTGAACCGTTGCTCTACAGTCAGTAACAATTCAAATGCGTGCCGTGGCGAAGGATCGATCCACGACCCTCCGATCATGGAACCGATGCTATACAATCAGTAATATTTCAAATACCGTGGCCGAGGGTCGAACACACGGCTCTCCGATCATGGAACCGTTGCTATACAATCAGTAACAATTCAAACGCATGCTGTGGCAGGGGATCGAACCCACGGACCTCCGATCATGGAACCGATGCTCTACAGTCAGTAACAATTCAAATGCATGTTGTGGCGGAGGATCGAACCCGCGGACCTCCGATCATGGAACCGTTGCTATACAATCAGTAACAATTCAAATGCGTGCCGTGGCGGAGGATCGAACACACGGACATCCGATCATGGAACCGTTGCTATACAACCAGTAACAATTCAAATGCGTGCCGTGGCGGAGGATCGAACATACGGACCTCCGATCATGGAACGGTTGCTATACAATCAGTAACAATTCAAATGCATGTTGTGGCGGAGGATCGAATCAACGGACCTACGATCACGGAACCGTTGCTCTACAATCAATAGCGGTTTTTGTCAGCGAGTGAACACCTGGAAGATTTACGTCTGTCCTTTAAAATTCCGACCGGCGGATTATTACAGGGACGGACTTGTAAGACTAACGTTTCCTCGCCCCTGCCTGTAAAGATCTGTTGGTAATTCCTGTATTCCATTATACAAACCACCATGTATTACAGCGTCTATTTTGTACGTGGTCAGCATTTCATCTGATTGTTTTTTATCACACTCAAGGTTGCCTTCTGTGTCTAAAACGGACGAATCCAGGTAACTCAGGTTGTCATATTCAATATGACTAGTTGGATTGTCCCCCTTAGTTACCGAATGCACCTTGTTATCAAAACAAAAATTACCCAACTGAGGCAAGGGGTCATACAGTCACAACCCCTTAATTTCATTACCAGAAGTAACACGTGTTGTGTACGATATGGCAAACAGTACAGAAGTAACACGTGTTGTGTACGATATGGCAAACAGTACAGAAGAAACACGTGTTGTGTACGGTATAGCAAACAGTACAGAAGTAACACGTGTTATGTACGGTATGGCAAACAGTACAGAAGTAACACGTGTTGTGTACAGTACAGAAGTTACACGTGTTGTGTACGGTATGGCAAACAGTACAGAAGCAACACGTGTTATGTACGGTATGGCAAACAGTACAGAAGCAACACGTGTTATGTACGGTATGGCAAACAGTACAGAAGCAACACGTGTTATGTACGGTATGGCAAACAGTACAGAAGTTACACGTGTTGTGTACGGTGGTATGACAAACAGTACAGAAGTAACACGTGTTGTGTACGGTATGGCAAACAGTAATCATAATAACACTTATTGAAATATTATTGTTCTAATAAGTCAGAGGCTCGTGTTTTGTGTTTGGTGGTATTTGGTGTTTGGTGTTTGGACCCACAATTTTTTGTTTTCAAATTAAAGAAAGTTTTATGTGTATAAGGAAGAATTAAATAAAACTAGTTAATATAACTCAGAATACACAGTTTTATGCCGCTTTACGACTTAGTATTCAACTGAGTTATTTTAAGAATAATTGGTGAATGGCCGGTGCGGCCAAATTTCATTCAGTAACTTGTCGGTTTACAACTATTTACTCACTAAATTTATGCTTATTTCTATAAAGTTATGCTTAATATTTAGAAAGTAAAACATGTACATATGGTTGTGTAAAAGTTTAATACTCCGATCGGTAAATGTTTCAATAAAACGTTTTTTATTTGAGTAGTATGGCATTCCGTTATTTAAAAGACTTTGTCAAAACGAGTACACTGCCATTTTTTTAAATCCTGACTTTTTAAGTTTTCAATCCATAATATATTAGAGTTTTGAGTTCAGCTGTGATGAGACAACTTGAAATAATGTGTGAAATGTAGTTATGATTTACTGTGTTTATCGCTTACGGGCCTTGACAAAATATTGGTGATTACTTTTATAATATAACGAAATGATTGTTCACTAAACAATAGCTGGTTTGGTATCTGTATGTAACAATTTAAATTAGTCGAAATCGCTGTCAAAGTATTGTGTTTATGCTTAAAATAATTTTGTATGATTGTTTCTAAATACCAAGATAATACTCTCACAAAATATCAACTTAATGAAACGGTATTCATATATCACGTTATTTCAACGTATGTATTGATTTTGTATATATGTATGACGATGAGGTGTAATGCTTAAGTTTAATAAAATATATGTTCTGTTCTGTTCTGTTCTGTTCTGTTCTGTTCTGTTTAACCTATTTTTCCACAGTATTGTTTCATGTCTTATTATTGATCTATTAACAATATTCTTCCATTCTCCTTTTGAGGGAAACGCAGGACTGTTTTCAATATATCGGTTCATTATATAGTGACGCTTATATTTATATAATAGTTTGCAAATATCGGGTATGTGACCATTTTGAACCGAGCTTGTGTTCTCCAGATACATTAAGTATTTTCTTACAAATAGTATCTGATCGCAATGTTAACATTTTGAATAGGAACATTTGAATATCAAGTAATTGTTGTAAGCTAAATAACGCTAAGGGAAATGTCATCTGCGAATGTTGTGTTTCCGCTTTTTATTGACAAGACTCGTGTTCTGTGTTCTGAGTTTCTAGGTCCCTTAATGGTTCGTCTACATATACTAGGTTTACCGGAAGTGACGTAATTCCTTGACATCTGATCACGCACTTAAGATCATTATGAGAGTTAAGTAATAATCTTAATATTTTCCCTGTTATTCCTAAAATTCCTACTTTAACAAATAGTCCTTCTTATCAGACGGAACCATAGGCACCTTTTATGTCAAGGTATGCCATGCAAACTTTGCTTTTTTGCTCAATTTGATGATCTAAATTGTTTCTTGTACATTGAGCGCCGCTGTTATGCAGCTAACTCCTTTTTGAAAACCTTGTTGTTGTAAGCATGGAAATAATTTCCCCTTTGCTTCTACGTATATATATATATCTTTATTTAAGTCTCATCTATGTACAAACATATAAATAAAACATACAGTAACACATACAACGTACATAGCCATTCAATATTAGAATTACAAGAGACTATCGCTATAATATTGACATAAAATATATACAACTATCACAGATTATTCATGCATTATTTTTTAAAAAGATGTATACTATAAAGCATTATACACTAAAAATTGAGACACCGGCGCTAATCTTGGCTCGAGACCTAAAAGATTATTAAAATAACTTTTGTTAAATCGTGAAAGGAAAAATAAATGCAAATGCATCGCTATATAGTCAAAAGCTTTTTAAAAAATATTTTAAAAGATCAGTTATCACCCCAGATCAGATCTGGAATGACCTGATTAGCACCGATTTCTCAACATAATATAAAATTAATTTGTTTTACATTTAAGATATAATACATTATTTATATAAAATATTTCTACGTTTTTGTAGTATTGTAAAACAGGTTTTGGCACATATTCTTGTCATATCTTTATTGGAAAAGAGAAACTTCATTTTATTACAGTCATCAAAATTATTAAAGTTTGCATCTATGCTTACTGCTTTAAGCATCAGATCTGTCCTAATATCTTTATAAGAGGCACATTTTAAAATAACATGACACTCATCTTCTATAGCATCATTACAGAAAGGACATAACCGGTCATTCTCATTAATACCCTCATATCGACCAGTTTCTAGTTTTAATGGCGCAACACCACATCTGAATTTTGCAAAGGCTGATCTATGCTTCATTGGTAGCACAATTTTACAGTAATTTTCTACTTCATAATCATTTTTAAAAAGCCTATAAGTTCTTAATTTGTTACGTCCATTACCACGTATACTAGTTGTTTGATTTACACTTGCTTTCCACTCCGTAATATATATAGACATCATCTTTTCAAATACAGTATCAACAAATTTAATTTTGTTAATGTTTGAGTATGTATGAATATGAAGCTGTAAACTATCAAATTGATTTATAACTGTGAAAACCCAATTTTTACAAGAGTTATTAGCTTTATTTCGTGCCCAAATAAATATTCTTTTATTAAATCTTGTATCAATTGTATAGATGTTGCGTACCCAATGTCTGGCTATACATTTCCATTGTTTGACTATTGGAGGGACCCAACCCATATCGCCTGAAATGGCTGCAGTAGGTGTATATTTGCCAGTTCCCAGAAAAAATCGCATCGCCCTATTTTGTATTGAATTTATGCACGAATAAGATTTAACGCCCCATATTGTTGCTCCATACGATATAACAGACCAAACAAGTGAATTAAACAACTTTGTAAATACTTTATGGGGCATTCCACCTAAGCTTTTATACCTGGCAATAAGTAAACCTAGAGCACGACCAGCGCTTTGAGCCACTATTTTTGCAGTTACATTAAAATCTAGATGCTCTGTCAATGTTAATCCAAGATATACATATTTATCAGTATAAGTTAGAACATTGTCACCGCAAGTACATACAATATCTGATTTAGCAATTGACAATGGTCTGAAATGTACGATGCTACTCTTAGTAAAGTTAATTGTCATACTGTTAATACTACACCAGCTATTTAACTCATTAAGCATATGCTGCAGGTTTTCTTCATTTTCAGCAAGAAGTACAATATCATCAGCATACATTAAAATGCTAACATTTTCATTATCAATACAGATACTTTTACCAAGGGATTTTATACGTAATGCTAGGTCATTTATAAACAAATTGAATAATACGGGTGACATTGAACAGCCTTGTCTTAAACCAGAATTCACTGGAAACCAGTTGGTATAAAAATTATTTACCCTCACACAGGAGGAAACAGATGCATATAAAGATTTGACAGCTACAAGCATTTTACTAGAAACACCAATACACTGCAATCTTTCCCAAAGCTTGTCTCTATTGATGTAATCGTAAGCTTTTTTAAAATCAATGAAAGCACAGAATGTAGAGCGTTTAAGCTTTTCCCTAGTATCTATAATATTTGTTAGAGATGAAAGTTGGTCTATTGTGCTACGTTTTTTCCGAAAACCATTCTGCTCGTCAACAATTTTATTATTATTTTCCGACCAAATATATAGACGATTATTCAATATAGAACTATACAATTTATACATGGATGATGATAATGATATACCCCTATAAGAGAGTGGGTCTTTTGGGTCGGCGGAGCTTGACTTAGGTATAGGATTTATAATAGATTTACCCCATAAAGATGGAATACAACCTTTATTAAAACAAACATTAAAAAGAACATGTAAAAAGTATACCGAAGTATCATTTTTAAGAACATCCACCGGTATTTTATCTATACCATGTGCTTTACCTTTTTTAGCATTTTCAATAGCTTTTTTTACTTCTAGAATAGATATATGCTCATCCAAAATAAAACTAGTATTCGTGTTACCAACATTATTATGATCATTAGTTCTTATGGAATCAATAGTAGAGTTATAAAGGTTACTATAATCTTTCTCCCATTTACTTAAAACATCCTTAACATCTGAAGTCAAGTTACCATCATCCAGAAGAAACTCCATTGGAATTGACTTTTTCTTGTTATTATGTATGCCTATTTTACCAATAGATTTCCAGAATTCTTTCGGATCATTATTTATATCATTTAACATATCATCTTGTATTTTATACCAATGATGGCGTTTAGAGCGCTGAACCTCTCTATCAAATAACTTTCTAGCATAACAGTAATCAGATTTGAGTTTATTTTTTAGATAAATAACATTACAGTTTAACCAATCTTTTTCAGACTTACAAACAGAGTTCCATAAATCAGTCAAAGTATTATTCCACCAAGGCTTTCCAATGCGCCTTTTCTTATTGTTAATGCCGCAACATACAGACCTAAAAGGCAGTCGGTTATACATTTCATGATTAACAATGTCACACCAGCCATTAAAAGCCACATCGATATCAGTTTGTGAACGGAGACTGCCTTCCAAGTCTGCAATTGCGGATTAACCTTGGTAACAATATCAGTACCAGCCAAAAAATCATTTGGCATACTATGTACGTCAAATTTATCGTATCCATCAGTAACATCTGATTTATTCGTAAAAACAGTTGGATTTTCAAACTTTATACACCATGTTAATACTGAATGATCTGGAATACTTGTTGGAGCAATTGCACAAATATTATTACAAAGGTTGACGGCATCAACAGCACGTACAGCTGAAAAATCATCGAACAGTGATAAATTATCATGACTTACTAAACAGAAGTCAACAACGGAACAACCTTTAGTAGAAATAGATGTAAAATCATTGTTTATAAAATTACGACCATTAAGAATACACATATTGGCATTAATAAGAAATTCAATTAAAATATCACCAAATGCATTGGTCTTAAAATCAACGACATTTCTTTCACACAAAGAATCAACACCAACAATAAAATCATTGTTATCGCCACAACGGCTATTGAAATCTCCACATATAAACGGTATTCCTACATTTTGGTATTCATACATATCCGTCAAAAGATTATCGTAAAAATTAAAAGCATCTACGTGACGGGACGAGTTCTCGGGAGGAAGGTAACATACGCATGGTAAAATCACGATATCTTCTGTTTTATGAGTAAGTTGTAACCAAAGAACACCTTCTCTAGTGTTATCTAGAACAGATATATTAAACCACTTTATAATGTCATTGCGAATAAAAAGTCCAACTCCCCCAGAACCCGTCCTAGCCCGTATATGTAAGTTTTTGCGATTATTACCGTACCATTGGTAACCTTCTAGCTGTAGTACATCACTAGCTTTAAGATGGGATTCGGCAATGCCTATAATATCTAGGTTTAGAGAGTTCAAACATGATGACTTCAACATAAAATTATCACTAGTAGAATCACAATTCCAACCCCTAACATTCCAGAACCCGACGTGTACCTAGCAACGACCTCTATGTCCATTACCACGTCGACCATATCCTCGACCGCCACGCCTGCCATTTGCCGTGTTCCAGCTGTGTTGGCTCTGTCTGTTTGAGTTCTGACCTTGTTGACCCGAGGTTTGAGCAGCACCAGAGTGTGAAACCGATCCCGTAGAAGCGTCAGTTGAATTATCGGACCTGGGCCTCGTACTACCGCCTCGAGTATGATAGCCGTTATCACGAGTGTTACCATTGTGGTGGTTGCGACTATTCACAACTCGCGAACCATGTAGTGACAATTTATCACCGCGGTTGATGGCATCAATGATGGTTTTGAAATTATTAGACATCAAGCGATCGTCTCTTGTTTGGTCATTATGGATAAAAACGTCAGGATATTGACGGTTATTCTTTAATGAAGACTTGGAAGACATTACCTTACTTTTATCGGCACTAGATTTCAACTTAGCGATTACCACACCGGCTCTACTGTTATTATTTGACAGTTTACGTTCTGTACTGGCAACAGAAACAGAATTAATTTTCAGGCCATGTGAAATAAGTGAGTTGACCTTCTCATCCAGATTTTCGTTGACACTTTCGGGGAGATTTCTAATGAAAACATTCAGAGAAATATCCGGTGTATTGTTTGTCGCAGGAGTCACAATAGAACTCATTTTATTGTTTATCTCTTGAAGATCATCAGCGATCTCTTCACGTAATGTGTCTCTGAAAGTGTCGAGTTTAGAGTCGACATCTTTCTTAATGCGCCCTAGTTCCACGTTGACGCGTTTGTCCAACAGTAATAATGAATAACTACAAAGCATGCTCAACGATGTAAATACAGACGATACACATATTTACGACCTTGTCCATTTATTTCACCATGTTCTTATAGGACTCTGCTTTCAGTGTATTTGGGACAACATATAAAAATAAAAAGACAAGCGATAAGAACTGATACTGAACACCAGTAATAAATTATGGTTTAATGAAGATTGTAGTTCTGCAAAACGAAATTTCGAAAAGCGGGAAATGCATTTATAAAATAGCACTTTTTACTTAGAGTCTTACTTTATTAGCGATATGGAGAAAACGTTTGAAATAGCTCTGACCAGATTTAGATCCTCCCATATCTCGCCATAGAAAGCGGCAAATACGAAAATAGACAAAGAAATGAAAGGAAATGTCATTTGTGTAACATTAATTTTATTGAAAATGAATATCACTTCTTACTTGTTTGTCCCTTCTATAAAGAATTAAGACAAAATATTTTAAACATTACTATTGCCGATGGCCAAACTAATTCGATATGTAAATGACATCTATTTCAAAACGTAATGTTCTCATTTAGCGATATTTATTTATTTATTTATTTTCCTTTCAGATTAAAAAACACAATCTAACGTATAGATTAAAAAAAAGTAAATACAACAAAAATCAAATAAATGTTGTGCTTCTTTGTAAATCTTATCTAGGTTGATGATTTTAGTATAACTAATGATAGGTTTAATTGTTCATATTCTCACTTTATTTATATTTTCATGTATATAAACATGTTGTTTTTTTAATTACCGAATATAGATATAGATAATTGTATTATTTGTTAAACTAATATTATTAACCAAAAGACGAGTGTTTCAATGCATACAAGCCAACAAACATAGAATATTCGAAAGCATATAAAACAAAGGCGATTTCAAATCATTACAGGGGGGATCACATTATTATTGCAAAATGTGCAATAAAACAGGCACGCACGTACAGTACAAGGTCTAGTGGTAGATACAGCATCAGATTCAAGTAAGTTCAATTCCCGCCATGGCTATTTGTAAACGTGGAGCGCATGACCCAGTGGTAAAGTAGCGGATCCAAGATCGTTTGTCGTCCTTAAGCAAGACACGTTATCCGCATATGCTTTGTACTTCGAGCGTTATTTGTTTAAGTTGTAAGATCTTGTTTCACAGTCGATGTAAAAAGATAACTTTTAAAACGGTTACATGTGCTTGAAGAATACTTTTTAATCGGTATCTTCCAGTAATATTTCAACCCAGGAAAATTCCAAGCATGATTTTTCTATATTTTGTGAATTTGTTTCACAGTCGATGTAAAATAAATACCTTTAAAAACGGCTACGCTGGTTGTACTATACATTTAATCGGTATGTTCGCAGCAGTATTTCAACCAAGGAAAAATCCAAGCATGATTTTTTTTATATTTTATAAAATGTTTCACAATCGATGTATTATTACCATCTTTTACTCTTTCATTTCTGGAGATTTTATAAACATTTAGATTTTATACAAATGATTTTACAATATAAATATAAATACAATACTCACATTATGAATAACAAAATAATAATTATTCTTTTACAAAGTCAGTGGTTTTATCATCGATGCTCTGCAAATATTAATATTTGTCTTTATTTGTAAATTAAGGTAAATTATTTAAATCTGTTGTCGTGTTGTAAATCTCAAGTTTGAATGATTTATATCCACATTTAAGTTATTTAACAGAAACGAAACATGAAAATATCTAATGTGTTTATATCAAAATCATATCCTTGTTTCAAGTTTTATTTTCTTTAAATGTGAATCATTAAGAAATACATTTATAAGCAAACGTGTATTGTTCTCAGAGAAGCAGCATTGAAGTTGATTAAATTTTGAGATTTGCTTTAATGTTAACAGTGAAGATAAAAGTATATTTACATATCAACGCAAGAATAGTAACTGAATGTCTTTGGTACCGTTTCGTGGAAACGAGCATAAGTCAGTTAGAAACTGAATAATGAGAAAGTTCCAGTACGGTAGCCTCGTGGATTATTATTGGATGTCTATAACAGCTACATTCAAAACTTTAAGAAACAGTTCATATTGTGCCTCGCATGTTATAGTTCCCTATAGTTTATCAGGATTTTTCATATTAAAATTTGCTGAAAACATTTTTTTTCAATATATCATGCCTCACTGACCCCGTATTGCCATAAGAATATCTATTTGAACATGCTAAAATAATATATTGAAGGGGTTTCCTAACGTGGGCTACGCGCTGAGGTTATACTAAAATAGATAAAGTGCAACATATTTTGTGACGTATTAAATGAATCACTGATTTCATTTTGATTTCAGCTTGATCCGTTATACATGTTTACACTTAATAACAATATTTCATCTTAGAAAGAGTCCGAATGACGTCAAACAGTATTTAAGTGCTGTCTATTTTTAGAATTTTCAAGCTTACCACTCCAATTTAAATATCGATTTTGTCACGTTTTGGTGGATTTCACACACCAAAACTATTCAGATTTTATTTATTAATAATAATGAGATGCGTTTTAGCTATTTTAATAATATTGTTATTTTTTTAGACATTTATAGCCTTTTTCCTGATATACTCCCTGTACACAGCTCTTGATTTGGTTTGATTTTGGTGCACATGACATATTTTGGCCAATAATGTCATGGATTCAATGGAAGACGGGTTCTCCAATGCAGTTAGCCAGACGATTCCAAGAGATAGCTGATTGTGAACCCTTCGAAACCGGAAGCAGTTATCGTCTGCGTTTATTCGTAATGACTTATTGTTGCTCTTCGAAGTTAATAACATTTTTTACAAACACTTCTCCATGTTTCTTTTGCAGGAAATGTGGTTGATGACATGAATTGTTCGATGTACTGTTCAAGATTGTATTTGTAGGATATCGTTTATAAAGCCATTTTTCCGTTTTGTACACTTGTTTTTGCATTGGTAAAGTTTAGTTAAGAATAACAGGAACGTAACGTCGGCATAGCATACCAAGGAACGATAACTTTTATAGATCTATAAATATGGAACAGCGGAGCTGTCTTATGTTCAGCATTGGCATCTTAATTGGTCACTGCATCATTATATTGGGTTGTCTCATCATTATGTTGGGTTGTCTCATCATTATATCGGGTTGTCTCATCACATCATTATGTTGGGTTGTCTCATCATTATGTTGGATTGTCTCATCATTATGTTGGGTTGTCTCATCACATCATTATGTTGGATTGTCTCATCATTATGTTGGGTTGTCTCATCACATCATTATGTTGGGTTGTCTCATCACATCATTATGTTGGGTTGTCTCATCATTATGTTGGATTGTCTCATCATTATGTTGGGTTGTCTCATTATTATGTTGGATTGTCTCATCATTATGTTGGGTTGTCTCATCATGATGTTGGGTTGTCTCATCATTATGTTGGATTGTCTCATCATTATGTCGGGTTGTATAAGCATTGTGTTCGGCTGTCTCACCCTTATGTTGGGTTATCTCATCATTATGTTCGGCTGTTTTATCATTATGTTAGGTTGTATAATCATTGTGTTTGATTTACGTGGCATTGTGTGGTTGTCTCATCAGTATCTACATTTACAGGGGATTTCCATCTGTTATTCCGGATAAAACCAAGACGTTTGTATTCTTTCACAACTTACATTTTTATTTTAAAATTTTATATTCCTGCAAATTATTTTCATATGAATAACCAAATCATTGACCTTTCAGTGAGGAAAGGTCGACATTTATTGGAAATATTCTATAAATTGCAAAATAGTAAAATCTATCCATTGACTTTCAGGTAATGGAATGATGGTGATATACCACACCAATTATAATAAGAACTGATCTCTAGCTTAAAGTACGTTTACATGACATAAATGCATGCGCTAAACAGTCTAACTGTTTGTTCTTTTGTACTTTTCCAATTGAATACATGCATTTTGGTATATAGTAAAGATCAAACTCAGCGAATCATACTATTGTGTGTGTGTATATATATATATATATATACTAGCGGAAAAAAGAAACTGTGCATGTGAAAAATGTTCATGTATCGCCCAATTTTATAAATTAAAGCTCGAAACTTTACACAGGTAAATTGTGTATCCCTCTCGGTCATTTACACTGGTCAGTGCATGACTTGCACGGGTTGTTTGTCTGTCTGGCCAACGCCTTCGTTTTCACGTTTTTTTCGGCCAGCAGTCAATCGCAAACACGTTTGTCGCCTAAACCTGTGTAAAAGCATAGTGTTGATACCTGTAAGACACAAAACCAGCATAATTTTGAAACGCCATGCCAAGGTTGAATGAAACTGACAGATGCTGCGCCGTAGGCATGATTGAAGCTGATGTACGTCATACTGACGTTGCTAGACAATTTGGTGTGCACCGAAATACTGTAAACGCCTTGTAGAGACGGTACAAACAGTTTGGGACACCAGAGACCGGCTTCGGTCAGGACGTTCACGCGTAACGTCTAATCGCAAGGATACGTACATCCGGGTCGTTCATCTCCGTGAACGACTCAAAACTGCAACTTTGACGGCTAGAAGTATATTCCTGGCCTTAGAAGAATTAGTCCCCGAACGGTACGTAATCGATTGCTTGAACGAGGCATACGTCCACGACGTCCAGCCATACGTCCTGTTCTCCAACAACGTCATCGTGTAGCACGTTTTGCCTGGTGTAGACGACACATACACTTCACGCAACAGGACTGGGCACGTGTTCTTTTTACGGATGAGTCCAGGTTTCATCTCGACAGCAGCGACGGTCGTTCTAGAGTGTACCGTCGTGTTGGTGAACGTTTCCATGACAGTTGTGTGATTCAACGACGTCCATTCGGCGGAGGTAGTGCTATGGTGTGGGGTGGTATCTCATCCCGTGGCAGAACAACTCTTGTGGTTGTGGACGGCACACTTACAGGCAACAGATACCGTGACGAAATCATACGGCCTCGCGTCCTTCCAGTTGTGCAGCAACGTAACGTCACGCTGCAACAGGATAACGCTCGCCCGCACGTCGCACGGTTCGTCACCGACTTCTTGATTCAGAACAATGTGAATGTGCTGCCCTGGCCTGAAATGTCGCCTATAGAACACGTGCGGGATGAGATGAAGCGTCGCTTACGTCGCCTCCAAATTCAGCCGTTGACGTTACCTGACCTGTCTCGTGCGCTTGTGAGAATCTGGAATGGTATTCCCCAGGCATTTTTCAGCACACTTGTCGCATCAATGAGGCGTCGTTGCCAAGCATACATCGATTCCAATGGTGGACATAGTTTTACACGGTATTGATGAGATGAACTTTGTTTAGAGAACGTCTCTGAAAACTGATCTCTATCCAAGACGCTGCTGATGCAATAACCATATCAATTGAGCTGGTGTTAAATTAAGGTCAGATAAAACCCTGTTGAATTTTTTTTCTCAATTTTTTTTATATATCTCCTAAGTTATAGCATATTATACCCATGCACAGTGTCTTTTTTCCGCTAGTATATATATATATATATATATATATATATATATATATATATATATATATATATACATATCAAACAATATGTGGAAATGGTAGTGTTTGTACATAATTCTTACTTTTACTGTTCGTCATGAAATATGCTTTAGTCTAATGGATTTGAAATAAACTACTACTACTACTACTACTACTACTACTACTACTACTACTACTACTACTACTACTACAACAACTGGAAGTTGTTAATTTGCATGCACCAGAGTATTGTCTTCCGGCCGATGACGTTGACTCTGTTCACGTAAAAGTACTGCACATTTTGGGACATTGTACCAATATCGCCATTTGATTGCGTAGGTGCTGTACATTGTTATTACTTGAGACACTTTGTTAATTTTCAGTCCTTCGGTAGGCGCACAGACGGAGACATTGTTAATTATCTGTCCTTCGGTAGGCGCACAGAGCGACACGTTGTTAATTTTCAGTCCTTGGGTAGGTACACAGAGAGACACTTTGTTGATTTTAAGTCCTTGTGTAGGCGCACAGAGAGAGACATTGTTAATTGTCAGTCCTTGGGTAGGTGTACACAGAGACACGTTGTTGATTTTCAGTCCTTGGGTAGGTGCACAGAGAGAGACATTGTTATTTTTCAGTCCTTGGGTAGGCGCACAAATAGAGACATTGTTAATTTTCAGTCCTTGGGTAGGTGCACAGAGAGACAAGTTGTTAATTTTTAGTCCTTGGGTAGGCGCACAGAGAGAGAGATACGTTGTTAATTTTCAGTACTTTGGTAGGCGCACAGAGAGACGCATTGTTATTTTTCAGTCCTTGAGTAGGTACACACACAGAGAGAGAGAGAGAGAGAGAGAGAGAGAGAGAGAGAGAGAGAGAGAGAGACGTTGTTAATTTTCAGTCCTTGGGTAGGTGCACATAGAGACACGTTGTTAATTTTCAGTCCTTGGATAAACGCACAGAGATACACGTTGTTAGTTTTCAGTTCATGGGTAGGCTCACAGAGAGAGACATTGTTAATTTTCAGTCCTTGGGTAGGCGAACAGAGAGAGACACGTTGTTAATTTTCAGTCCTTGGGTAGGCGCACAGAGAGAGAGAGAGAGAGAGACACGTTGTTAATTTTCAGTACTTGGGTAGGCGCACAGAGAGACGCATGGTTAATTTTCAGTCCTTGAGTAGACGCACAGAGAGACACGTTGTTAATATTCAGTCCTTGGATAGGCGCACAGAGAGAGAGACATTGTTAATTCTCAGTCCTTTGGTAGGCGCACAGAGAGAGACAAGTTGTTAATTTTCAGTCCTTGGTTAAGTGCACAGAGAACACATTGTTAATTTTTCAATCTGGTTTGATGCTTCGAGGGAACGTGAGAGTTCACAGATTTTAAACGTTAAAAGTGAAATCGTCGCTAAAAATAAAAACATTGGCGTTTTTAAAAGTAACACAAAATGTTGCTAAATGTAAAAATTATATTTCGTTGCAAAAAGTAAAAAGCAAAAGGCGATATAAGTTAAAATGAACTTTAGTTAATTTATATATATATTTTTAATATATAAAGCCCAGATGTATATTTAACTGATTAAACATTTCATTGATAATTATATGTACCGGGTTTTCATTCCGGCGTGATTTTATTTTTTTTTCTTATATCATTTTTAATTATTATACTTACAGGACCGAACTGCACCAAACTCATTTAGCATTTTTAAATATTTTTTTTTATAAAATTCTGGACGATTAAATTTTTTTGTTTATTTTTATGAAACTCACTTTCTAGTTATAACAAGCAAATGTTGGAAGAACTCAATTTGGCTATTTCTCTTCTTTTTGATATGATTTTTGTGATGTTATAATATGGCCACGACAATCATCTACCTAACAAAATTGTGTTCGGTCTCCATGCGTCATCATTGGTAATCGAACATCAATTTGAAATAACAAATGTCATAAAAGAAACGTTTCCTTTTTATGCGGATGTGACGTAATCAGTTAACTAACCGGATGCATGTAAGAAAGTCGTGAGTACCACCTAGCGGATATTTCTTGATGGTTCAACTGGCCATTACGTATTACCAGTAATTACATAAACCATATAATCTATCTCCTCATTATGTGTATTACACACTCACTTCATGTCTCAGTCATGTTGTATATCAGTATCACCTAACAAATAAAAAATATTCAAAAAGGAAAGAAAATGTTATTATGCATATAAGCACAAGGTCATATATTTTACACCAAACATGGTGTGTAGTTTTTATCGTCACCTATATACTAGTATATCTTTGTTATAATACGTTTATTTTTGGACAACGAAAAAAAACTTTGCCTGAAGAAAATCGTTCAACTTTGGCAAATTATGTTCAAAGCAATGAGCAATTCATCTAACTGGTGAAAAATAATAATTTATCTTGATCTTTATTTGAGTCTCATCAATGTACAATCATACAGTATACCATTTTATCTAGTTCATTACATAAACGATACAGTTATACTAAAAGTAAAAAGCCATTCAAAATTGAATTATAAGCAACGATTTCACTTTCTTTTCTATATATGCCATAGTAATTTTCAATACATGATAATTACAGCAAAATGCTGAGAGGTCGACTTATTGTCTATCGTGCATATTATTTATGAAATGTTTTATAAAAATTGGTAAAATCACTCTAGATCAGATATACACTGACGAGATATGAAAACGCAACTACGAGTTTGTAGGGTTATATTAAGAAACTAATTACCCAACACTCATAAATGGGCTATCAAATTAATCATTGACTTATCAACAATGCATGTGAAAAACAAAACCCTATCCCTTATTACGTAATCACTGTTTATTCCACATCAGTCGGCTTAAACGTCAGTACTGGGTATGTCCCCCATTTCTCCTGATCACTTCCTGAAGCCGAGAACGCATTGAACGACACAGAGTCCTATAAACTCGAAGTGGAATCCGTTCTCACTCATAAATCAGTACATTCGTTAATTCCTAGACATTGGTTAGAGGGTTAGGACGTTGACGTATCCGACGACCCAACTTATCCAAGGTATGCTATATATAACAGTCAGGTGATAAAGCCGGCAACGACAACACAGGGATGTTGTTAATTGTTCATTGTTACTCTGGCTCGATGCGGTGGAGCGTTTAAGTCGGGTACGCTGCTGGAATATCGGCAGGACCACGGGCGTGATAATCTGATTCATATAGCTTTGCGCGTTCGATTTACTATTACAAATCTCTAGCTGGGACTTAAAGTCACTGTTGATAGCGTCCCAGACCATAACGCTGTCGCCACCGGAACGCTCGTGCTCCACAATACAATTATCTGCATAACGTCCATTACGTCGACGCCTACCCTGCTGTTGGCATCGAACAAATTAAATCTCTTCAGAAAATAAATAGAGAATACCGATTCCTTTTTTTTCGTGCCGAACCTGATGAAGTTGATAATATTAGACATTTACATCGTATTCAATATTTCTAGTTCGTTTTTTGATTCAGTATAAGTAAGGTTAAAAGTTTTTCCGTCCTGGTCAAAATTTATAAGTAGGCATGAAGTATACACAACGACGTCATGAAGTATACGTAATGACGCCATGAGCCTGATTAACTTGCAATGGCGTGATAACCCTATGTGTATCAGGCAGGCAGTTTATCAACAGAAATGAATGTATTGACAAGATAAAACCATATTCCAGTTCACGCTATTGATGTTTGGAGTCGTTGACGTACACAGTACGGGAACTTTCGCTGGACGCCGGCGCCGTATCCCGTAATCACGTAATCTTTTAGACGCTGTGGTTCGATGGATTGGGCGACTACTTGTCCGAACGACAATATTCGCAGTTGATGTCGCCGATAGTTTACAATTACGAAGATGACGTTGACGAATGTAAACAATCTGACGGGGCGTCGTTGTCGTCATCGCCCCTGGTCGTGGACGGTCCGACACGGAGTCCGTACGATTGTATTGCTGAAGCAACCGTGAAATTGACGTTGGGTTAAGGTTAAAACGTCTAGCGAATTTCGTTTGCGTTATTCTACTTTCCAAAAATCCTAAAATCCGATTTCGGTCTGCGTTATTTAAACGTGGCATCATTTGAACTTAAAATTATCCAAAAAAAAAAATTAGTTTTATGATTTGCAGGTTTGTTACGAATATACTCAATAGAGTTTAAACCGAACTGGCCACATGGTAAATATGCACGGGGCTCACGAAGAAATCTGTGGCATCCCAGCTATTGTGTTGCTGCGTTGATTAAATTCAGTCACAATGGATAGTTGTTGTTGTATGGTGTTTAGCGTCGCTTTCAACAATTTTTCAGTCATATCGCGACGGTGTCTACTTGAGACAGTATTCTGAGCGCTGTCACACTGGAGTATCATGCCGCAGACACATTGTATGATACCCAACCCAGTCACATTATACTGACACAGGGCCGACCAGACATAGAACTCTCCTCTAAATTCTGAGCGTCAAGCGAGGAAGCTTCTAGTACCATTTTTAAAGTATTTTGTATGACCCCACAATGGATAGAGAGTAATGAGATGTGTATATGTTCAAAATTTTAAGGTGATGCCATTTGTAACTAAAAATTATTTAGTCATATGCTTGTTGCGTTTTCATATCTCGTCAGTGTATATAGAAAGAACTGATTAACATGGACTTCACAAGATGGACTAAAATAAAATTAAGTATTTTAATATTGTATATTATCTTATTTACTCAACAAGTAAAGGATAAATATAACGTTATAAAGACACTAAAGTTTGAAGTGTAAAAAATGTTATATTATATTATTTTTCATTGATTAATTGCATTTTCCCTTTTTTCTCAGATTCTTTTGTGTGATTCATTATTTAATTAATTATAGTTCGTTTGCTTAGATATCGGGACGTTTTTGCAAAACTTTATTTTCAACCGAAAAAAGTTAAATAAAGATATTTATTTTGCGATTTACGAACATCAACGGATGTTTTTGCGTTCGCTTAAGAAAAATCAGTTCGCAAGTTTTATAAGTTTTACGTAGTATACTCTTGAGTACAGAAGATAAGCAATTGGCCATAGAAACGTCAACATCTGATGCGCACTGGAGCCGCTGCAAAATACTGCATACGGTAGCCAGTCTACGTATCTTGACTGTGACTCCTGCTGCGGTTGGCGTCCATTTCCGTTGAGTATATAATAATATTAAATTTTGATGCACATATAAATGTCTTAGAACGTTAACAAAACGTTTTAAAGCAACACATCTACGTTTAAACTTTTTTAAAAAGTTTTTCAATTGAGTTGTGAGCACATTTCCCATACATAAATATATGGTCAGTGAGCTGTATATGTGCTAACAAACACTATCCAGAACGCTTTAGAATTATAAAAAAAGATGTCCAAATTATAAAGCGTGACAAACGCTTTATAAATTATTTTTAAATTGCCGAGGATTCCAACTTGGCTTCAAATTGAATTATGCGAGTCGTATTAAAAAACTTCACGTTTTAGTGCGTAGTGTACTTTACCTGCCTTGAAAGTCATTTTGACAATTGTTTTTTAACTCGGGTGAGTTACACGCTTGTTTTATAAAGTGTTAGTCACGCATTATAGTTTGGGCATCATTTTGTTCGGGATTGTGTTTATATGCTTATATACAGCTAATTGATCATATGTTTATATGGGAAATGTGCTCATAACTCAATTAAATTTTTTTTTTAAAAGTTCAAACGTGGATGTGTTGCTTTAATGTTTGTCTTATTTTTAAAATACGCTTAAAAAAGTAGTTTATTTAAGAATGTCAATATTTGGGCCGAAAATTCAGCCCGTATGATTTTCCCCGGTTACAATCGGCATTCAAGATAGAGGTAAGCGCAGCCGTGCGAAAACACTTTCCACGCATAAATAAATATTGAAGCCTGAACAAACATTACTCGCGCGCAGCCCGTCAACTGTCACAGATGACAACAAGATGGACAAAACGCGAAAGATAGAGGCCCCTGTTGATTAATTCATCCAAAACTGACTTTGAATGCATTGATAGTTTGTTTCCTGAATTCTCACGGTACTTTTTTGTTTAAAGCTGATCACAAGAAACAATCAAAGGCTGCAAAATATTTAGCAATAAAACCTACCCACATATAAAATACTGGGTCTAAGGACAGCAAACATATTTTAAGGATAACTCTAGTTGATAAAGTGCTTTAACAGACATGACACTGGTTGTTCTGATTACATACACTGTTTGAATTATGATATGAGTTATCTATTTAACCAGTACAGTGTAAGTGACCTATGTATGTTTACTACACTAATTAATGTTTTGCCATCATTATTAATAAACAGCATCGTCACATGTTTTTCATTAAGCATATATAACACTTCAAATATATCTACAAAGTCAAGAGTAGCGGTATTACTTCTCGCACAGCCGACGACTGCAAGAAAAAGTTTTCAAATTTGAAGTCTTCCGTCAAGAAAAGAGAGCGAATTAGGAGGCGGGAAGTGAAATTAACAGGTGGAAAAAGCAAAAGTTTATCGTATTATGTAGAATAATACATAATGATATGATAAACAGAGAATACCTTCTTGGTGTCTGTTGTTAAAAAATTTACCAGGTGAGGCTTAGACTCAACCGAGTCTTTGTTTTTTTCGTTCTGAACCTAATGACGTTGGTAATATGGTATATTATGATAAAATATGCAATGAATATTTGAAAAGCGCAAGTTCGACAATGGTCCCACTTTACTGTTCATTTTTCAATATATTTCTAGATACCGGTATTTTACCAGATTCATGGTTAATCCGTACAATCTAGATTATTTACAAGAGTATGTGTTCCAATCTAGACCCTGTTAACTATAGACCAACAGCTATTTAAGTTGTCTTGGAAAAGTTTTTAATGCGATTCTGAATGAACTAATTAATGACTTTCTATTAAAACACAATCTCCTTAATACAAACCAAGCTGGTTTCCGCTCCAAGTATTCCACATCTGACCATATCTATTTATTGCAATTTCTCATTGAAAAGATTAGATCAGCTTAACAAAGTTAGTCTGCTCGTTTATTGATTTCTCGGTAGCCTTTGACTCCTTATGGCGTGTAGGACTTTGGCAAAAAAATCTTTTTTTCGACTTCATACGGAATATTACTCGAACATCTATTCATGTGTTACTGTTAACGGACAAACATCGGAATTATTCTCTAGTCTCTCCGGGGTCAGACAAATATCTGAATTATTCTCTAGTCACTCCGGGGTCAGACAAGGCGAAAATTTATCGCCCGTGCTCTTTTCAATCTACCTCAATGGCCTTAGATAGAACTGATAACGAAATTCCGATTGAAATCAATACAGGTGACGCACTTCATTTTTTTAAAGAATCTAATATTAATTTACGCACACGACATTATAATCTAGGAGAAGAAAAAAAAAACTCTTTCCAACATAACCTAGATAATTTTTATATATACTGCCAAAATTGGAAACAAAAAATTAACTACTCTAAGATAAAAATCATTGTTTTTGGAAAAAATAAGCCCAGTAAATACTCTTTTACTATAAATGGTCGACTTGTCGACACCGTCAAAGAATACACATATCTCGGTGTTGTTTTTTCTAGCTCTGGAAGCTTCTTTTAATGTAGAAAACGTGCAATTAGGCAATGCACCAACTCTTCAAAAGAATAAATAACCTCGACTTATCTATAGACCTGCAAATCAAACTCTTCCACCATACTATTCTTCCTATTCTAACATATGGAAGTGATTGCTGGGGCTTTGAAAATCTAGACATAATCGAGCAGGTACATACCAATTTTTTACGCAAAATTACCAAACCACGAAAAAGTACCCCCAGGTATATTCTGTACGCTGAACTAGGTCCGTATCCTTTAGATATTATAACATTAAAACAGGAGAATAAACTTATTCTCTCAAATAAATCAAAGATTTAATACATATGTTACCACCACATGCTACAGTCCACACACACTATAAATGGTCAAGTTGTAGTAGGAATACTGTAAATAACACAGGAAACTCATATATATGATTAAACCGAAATGAAATCAAACGTAAAATATTCATAAATGTGTTAAACAAACCCTGATTGACCAGTTCAAGCAGGATTGGTTCTCTAAACTAGGTAATTCACTTAAAGGTCAAATGTACAGCTGCTTTAAAGAAAATATAGAACTCGAGTTTTATCTTACTAATCTTCCCATCTTCACTCAAACTATCCCTACATGGAACCATAGGTTTATTTGCGGAACCGGACGATGGGGTCAGTCCTTTATACTCCAAGAGGAACGTAAATGTCCGTTATGCCCACTTAGTACTCCAGGCGACGACTTTCATTATAAATTAGAATGTACTTTTTTTAAAGAAAAAATGTCACTTTCTATTCCAACGAGGTTCCATAGAAGACATCATATCATCAAATTCAAGGAACTACTTTCAACTAAACACATTTGTCAGATTAATAATGAAACACTTTGTACGAGTATAGTAAAACTCCTCCTTCCACTATGCCGTAATGTTTACCATCTATATGACAGATGTTTTTCTCCCTACAAAGCCCGTGTGGTTCCGGCTAAGAATAGAATACTGTTGATCTCTGCAGAGAGGTAGGAATCCTCCGAATGGGTGTCATGTTCATTTTATCATTTTTGTCATGTTCACTAATCGTACATTGTAAATTGTAATATATGAATGAACTTGTCAATGAAATAACTCAAAATTACATAACCAATCACAGCGCTTTGTAAAACATGTAATAGTTTTTAATTCCAATCTCTTTATCATTTATTGTATTTAAAGCATTTTCATTTGACAACGTCAATTTTTTAAAAACTTTTATTTTTCGATAAAACCCTGGAGCCGGACTACTTTAACGTCTTCGCGTGAACAAAGAAGCATCGACATATTGATGGTCGGTTTAACAATATACGAACTTAAATGACGTGCACAACGGATCCTCGTTTATTTTAATATTAAAATACAACAAAAACAAATGTTAGCTCTAGTCCTAGCTGTTTTATTCGGTTTGGTTTAGCGATTTAACCCGGCTCCACAATCAGACCAGAAACAATGAATTAGGTAAAAAAAAATGTTCAGATTTGAGATGTATTTTGTACAATTGAACACAATGTTTACCAAACGTGAATGCTAGTCGTTGACAAATATTTCCCCAGACCAATTTATTCAACAGGAAAAATGAAATAAAACATGTACATGTAGTTGAAATTCAGAAGCAAACGGTCGCGAGGCAATGTAAATACACAAACCTTGCACGTAAAAGTCGTTTAAAACGTTCCAAATTCGGATTCTCCATCAACCAGCGTAGATTTATATGACCTTCGTAAATATTGACACATTTTTTAAAAGCATTCGTGTAGACAAAAACTAAACAATGACTTTATTTGATTTGTGCGTTCTTTACACATGCAAAAAAAAAAAAAAAAGAAAAAAAAAAAAAAAGAATTTAACCCTATAATTCACCAAAACATACATGCGCACAATTGTTAATTTTTGTCTAATTCAAATACTACTACTTACCCCGTATGGCCTGTATCCAGTAAATCACCTCACATTCCCAGTCATGAATAATTAATTCCAAACACTAATACGATGTATATCTTCCATAAATGAACAAGTTATAATTAGTACACATGGCCAAGGCCCAAATAGCGTAAATAAATCCCGACCATCACGAGAAATCTTCTACTCTTTCGCGCAATATTTCAGGATTTAAAGCCCGTGAATGTAGTGCCTATTTACTGTAACCTCGTGACAAATGGAGCAGTAATTCCCACGTCCGCCCACGTGCTATTCTATGACTGCTTGAGGTGCAACAGATCTACGTAAAAAAATTTCATAGCGATCAAATCTACTAAATGGTATTATCTTTTACATCGGTATATAAAAGTATATCCTAAAAGTCAACATCATAAAATAACAATAATTGTATTTTATATTTGTAACACAAGTTTAAATAACATAACGTCTCTGAAAATATGTTTTATTTTTCATATGACACAACCATCCTCCCCTCAAATAGTAAAAATGTCGACATTCTTAACACCCATGTCATTCTTATAAATGGTTTATTTGTACGCTTGTTATTGCAAAATATGTACATGTATATATTCTGTAATCTGTATTTTCCTGAATAAAGAAAATTTTCTGTTCTATTCTGTTCTGTTCTGTTCTGTTCTGTTCTGTTCTGTTCTGTTCTGTTCTGTTCTGGTCTATTTTGTTCTGGTCTGGTCTGGTCTGGTCTGGTCTGGTCTGGTCTGTTCTGTTCTGTTCTGATCTATTCTGTTCTGTTCTGGTCTGGTCTGGTCTGGTCTGGTCTGGTCTGTTCTGGTCTGGTCTGGTCTGTTCTGTTCTGTTCTGTTCTGTTCTGTTCTGTTCTGTTCTGTTCTTTTCTGGTCTGGTCTGGTCTGTTCTGGTCTGGTCTGGTCTGGTCTGGTCTGGTCGTGTCTGTTCTGTTCTGACTAATAAAACTCAAAAAACAAACCTGCTGATAAAGCAAAAGTTTATCTTGCCCCCACTTATTATGTAGAACAATACATACTGATATGATAACAGAGAATACTTTCGTGGTGTCTGTTATTATCAACTTTATCAGGTGAGGCTTAGAAAAAAAGACAAGGCTCTGCCGAGTCCTTGTTATTTCGTCCTGAACATGATGACGTTGGTAATATTAGACACAAACATGGTATTCTCTTTATCATGTCAAGTACATCCTGTGGAGATTCCGTCAAAATGTATAATTATTCATAATGATGTCATGTGTTTGATAAATTTGCGTTAACGTTATAAACCTATCAGGCAGGCAGTTTATCAACACAAATAAATGAATTGTCATGATAAATAGAGAATACGGCTGTGTGTGTCACTGTTTGCCGTGCTTCTATCTACTTATTCAAATATATTAGCTACATGTACCTAGAATTGAAAGCATTGTTGTTGTTTTTTTCAAGAAGTATGTCCATTTTTGTTCATTGGTAAATCACAAGAAACAACTGACATCAATACTGACATTTCAAGGCGACTATCGAAAAGGAAGGAATTGATTGTAACTTTGGGTTTCAAGTAAATTAAAAAATTGAAGAAGCATTTTTACAGCCTTACAATTATTTTTGTGTGATCATTTTCTTATTGTAAGTCCAATTTTAAAGTAGGAATAGGAAAATCTTCTTTGTATGTCTATGTGAACTTTTCGCAGTCCATCGAAAACTTACTTCTCAATATGTTTACAAAATAATCTATGGTGTAAAGTTTTTATTAAAACGACTACAATACCGTTTTTATTTTCTCTCATAAAAATCGTAAAAATTCCAACATTTTGTTTTGTTTTCTATCCCTTATAGTCTAAATAGAGATGAAGAAGTAACTGGAAATGGACATCATTTGTATCATGTCTACTTTAATACCAAAGTTATTACAAAGGTTCAAAGTTATTAAAGACATCCTAAATATTTGCCATGTGTGTTTCACAGACATTAACCTATCATGTCACTGAACTGTAAAATAACTGTTATGGAAGCAGATTTACACAAGCTTCTAAAGCTTTTATTTATCCTTTCGACATAATTTGTTAAATGTATGACTTTATGCTTTATTGTTAAACGTATGCAAAATATATGTACTTATGTGAATAAAATATTGTTTAAGCTAAGTCATTGCCCATACGTGTATATTGCATTCTTCTATATTGTTTTTTTTCTCTTTAAAATTACAAGTCATTAAACTCCATACGTATCATTATCATATATAACTAATACTTATAAGTACCCGTGACACAAACAAGAACCTAAAATTAATGTAAACTGTCTGTATTTAAATTAAACAAAAACAGACCAGCACCGTGCGTCCTTCGGTTTCACAATTTAAAGGCTTCTGTTGTTATTCAATACGGTGATAACTCGGTACACTCGATTTGATAATGGCAGATAATACATATTTCCCCCCTCTCGTGTTTGTGGTCGGTATATCAGCATACTAAGCGTGCACTGCAAATAATTTTATCATGGATCAGTATATTTTATGTTAAAGTTTATTTTCTCATTTATAATATGTCGATTGTTTGGATTTTAAAGTCGTGTTGTTGTTTTTGTTGTTGTTTTTGTTGTTGTTGTTGTTGTTGTTGAATGGTGTTTAGCGTCGCTTTCAACAATTTTTCAGTCATATCGCGACGGTGTCTACTTGAGACAGTATTCTGAGCGCTGTCACACTGGAGTATCATGCTGCAGACACATGGTATGATACCCCATCCAGTCACATTATATTGACACCGAGCCAACCAGACCTAAAACTCTCCTCTTGATGCTGAGCGCCAAGCGAGGAAGCTTCCAGTACCATTTTTAAAGTCTTTGGTGTGACCCGGCCGGGGATCGAACCCTCGACCTTCCGCATGCGAGGCGGGCGCTCTACCACTAGACCACACTGCGGTCTTTTTAAAGTCGTGAAACATTCCCAACACATTCTGTTTGGAACTTCCTGTACGTAAAATCCGCTCTGCGGTTGCACGTCTCGGGATACACAAAACAAAAGATCTTCAAAAAACTCTTTGAGACGTGCAAAATGAAAACTTTTATCACCATAGTGCTTTCGTGACACTGTTTTCTATAATATAAAAACAAAAAAAAAAAAAACGTCAATTTGCAAATATATATTGCATCCTGTTGTTATTTAAATACACATTGAGTTATGCGTTGTCCAATAACCATGGTAAAATTATACATCATCATTTAACAAAAAGACCACATCATAGAACAAATATACCGCATCGTATAATAAAGTAGTCCATGCCTGTACGTGTATAGCCAATCGGCTACCCCAGATGTCACCACGTGACTGTATAATATGTAGAAATAAGGAAATAACTTATGCTTTTAATCCTTATATTTACATTATATTATCCAACTATTTTAGATAAAACTATTTCGTTATTTTTGCCATTTAGATATTCAAAAAGCAAATTATACACAATAAACCACAAACCAATGTTATGAATGTAACGACGACGTTGTCAACATACTGAATAAACGCACGCATTTGTATGGCAACTTACGGAACCTAACGGCTACGTGACGTCTCACCAGGAAAACAAAATCTACTCTCCCGATGCACCGGTTGAATAGTTCGATATCGATGATAATAATTTTATTTATCGTCGCCACCGGTATCCCATATGGGCGGCACCTCCAGTAGAGTATTAGTAAATTTAGATTTTTGGAGGATAGTGCAGGGATACAGAAGACCCTTTTGTAGCATCCCTGGTTCTTTTACATGACTGTTGTTAAGCATCGATACATGGGACCTCAATTTTTGTTAAAGTCTCATCCGAAAGTCTGATTAGTATTTTTAGTTGGAGGAGCGGGGGCCGAACCTGCGACCCCTGGGTTCGCAGTCCGAGGCATTAACCACTGAACCACTAATTCGCTCATAGTCGTTCGATATATCCCATTTCAACGTGATTTAAACGTAAAGAGGTAATCATCCGCTGACTAGGGGGCGTAATCGTGCACCCAATGAAATGCAAACTGGTGTTTTTCAGCTCCGCCAAGCTGCAAATGTTTTTCATTGGGGAATGAAATGCAGTTAATCTTTATAGTTCATTTAGACCGATTGTTTCAGGCGGCAAACGTGACTTTATTCTGTGACATAAATATATACGTTGTAAATATATATAGTATTACGTTTAAGTAAAATATATACACCCTCGATAAATGAATAAGGTAAAATGACTACGATATGGCATGCAAACAAAATAAATACGTTAAGGAAACAAAAATATATACGTTATGCACACCTGTAAATATATATATACGTTATGCACAGAGGGGAGATCGGAGTTGGGAAATATAAAATATTTATTATGTGGAGTAAAACTACAATTTAGTTATTCAGTTGTGTTTTATGGACGAATAATAAAGCGCACGAAATTAAAAATAAACTTTGCTTGTGTTGATACAATTAAGAAAGAGGTCTCGAAAAGAAGACATATTTATCACCATAGGAATATGAGTCGGGGCGGTAGGCGGTGATGTGGCTCAATATTCCGCATTTTTAACATTTTTAACCAGACTTCTTAGGGCAAAATTGAAATATCCCCTCGAACATTTGAAATGACTAAGCTATAAGTTGATGCACAAATGCGGATTGCAACAGTAAATGAGTCTCGAAATGCAGGTCTATATCAGATGTTGTCCAATGGCGGATTGCACCAGTAAGTGGGTCTCGAAATACAGTTACTAAGCACTGCACTTTTTACGCGTACAGCTATATTTTGTGACCATTCTCTCATTTTTAGCCCATTTTTAAAGTAAAATATAAAAAATATTCAAATGTCCATATCAGATTTTGCTACCAATAGATACTGAACTTACTTCTTCATCTTTATACATAAAATGTACTTCTGATTTGGTAAAATGATTTGTTAAAGAAGTGTGTGTGTGTGTGCGTGCGTGCGTGCGTGCGTGCGTGCGTGCGTGCGTGCGTGCGTGCGTGCGTGCGTGCGTGCGTGCGTGCGTGCGTGTGTGTGTGTGTGTGTGTGTGTGTTTAAAGTAAAAGAAATATAATTGATACTGTGTGGGCATATTTCGTAATACAAAAAAGTCTATCAAACTAGGAAAGCCCTGTATAGTGTACAGTAAGCTATAAAATAAATATATCATCATCACCCCTTGTGGCTGAGTGTCACCTAATGGGACAAAAATATCTACTACTGTGTAAATCGGGGTGCACCGTAAAGGGCGACTAAATGGTTTTACTTTTTTTGGAGAGAATTGGACGACTTGTCTTTTAGTGGGACGAGCTCACTAAGTATTGGGACGAGTTGTCTCAAAATGTGAGAATATGAAATATGTACCCTGTGGTTGCACTTTATCACACTGTGATGTAGTTTGACTTAAGAATGGCTAAGTAGCGCTGGTTTGCATGGCTACAATAGATATCATTTATATGTATTATGTATTTCTTTAAGGTTTGTATGAGTGATCTTTTTATTTCTGTTTCAGGAACCGTGAATTATAAAAGGGATATAAATCCCGAAGATCTGAATCGAATGGTGCACTATTATGGTGGCAAAGGTGTGTCTTACAGTTGGAAAGTCTTTTTAACTTGATAATGTTACAAGAAAAACTCGTGAAGCCTTCAAATATAGACGAAACACTTTTGCTGTACAGCCGAATTGCAGAAGCACTTTTGCTGTACAACCGAATGGCAGAAGCACGTTCAAACTCTTGAAATGAAACCATGTTTACACAGACTTTAAAGATCACTCTAACTCCACAAAGTAAATTTTACAAATGGCCAACACGAAAACTCGACAAATAAATATGTCATTTTGGCGCTTTCTAAACGTCAATTTTCCCGTAGAATATAACGCGTTTTCGTATCTTCACCCGACAAAACGACAACACGAAGGTATATCTAGTTGTCGAGTTTTCGTGTTTTCGTATTGTCGTGGTTTCGCCCCGCTAACACACCAACACGACATGGCAGAAATCAACCACCATAGGTAAGTACTATTACCGTGCGCAACGTCAATACATTTAACATATTTGAAGTAAAACACTATGTAAGAATTATTTGATAAATACGATTAAGGAGAAAGGTACGATCAACGGAATGGCCCAACGTCTGGCATGTGTCAATGCATACCAAGCTATGCATTAATTATCAAATCGTTTGATGTCCTTAATGAAATTCTGAACATGACTGAAAAAATGATAAAACTGCATAAGCGTTAAGCGGATGAAATTAACGTGAGGCACGAAAAAGAAGAATTCCGCGTTCATTTTGATAATAGAGACTTTGCATAAAACAATGTTTGGCATCTTCCCTTTCATACCCACACTCACACACTGATTCTTACTTTAAGTGATTTGTGTAAAGGCCATAGTTTAAGTTACTATATTTGTTTCGTAATAAACCGTTTCCGGTTAAGTAATAACTGTGTTCTTTGAACGGTTTAACATATGGTTTTTAATAAGATATTTGAAAGATGCAAGAGTTTCTTATTACGTATATATTCTGGTATACTGTAATTTGGCACGGTAATTACGCTTATTACGCTTAAAAAATAGGCCTATGTAATTTGGTTTTGAAATATTTTCAAAAATAGTTCATAGTTATTGTGATTTCTTGCTGCAGATGAGTAGAACACAAGTTGGCATAGCATATACTGCAATAAGACATCACTGGTGTTAAAATGTGATGTTGTATTCTTTGATAGTCAATAAATAAAGCATAATTGTTTGACAAATTGTAGATTTTATCTTATAGATTAGAAACATCAAGTACTAAACCTCAAATATCTCGTACTTGTCAATTTTAAAATATCGTCATGCATCGAAAAAAATGAAAAGAGATTTAAAACATATATCATTATATCAGTAATTTTACTCTTTTTGAATACAAAATAAAAAAAATCTTCAAAAAGAAAAAGGTTTTGATAATATACAAAAACATGTCACGAAACGTCAAAAACGTCACTGTAAGATGTAACAAAAAAGTAGAACCGATGATGACAAACGCATGAATAATCACGGATTACGTGTAATAATTTCTCGCTTTAAATCCGATATTTGACTTGTCAGGGTTCTAAGCGACATGACAATTTTAAACCGGAAATCAGCACAGGTCAACAAGAAACGAAAGATGTGAGAAGGAAAAACGTATATATGTATGTTATCGCATAATTCGCATAATAAGCAACCTGGTTTGGGCCGCAAGTTCTGGCAACATTAGTTTCAATATACAAATAACATTAGAATCAAGAAGTCAGTTGTAACATCAAATAGGATAGAAATCTGTAATCAAACGAAAGATGACAGACATAATAATAATGATATAACCTCTAATACGCCTGCGTTGTTCAAAACACCACACATAACCGTGGTTGTAATCACACTAACTACCCTCTGATGTCCCACCACCAGACCACACTCTCCACTTCACACGGTGGCACAATGTACACCACACATAGCCAAACATAGCCGTGGTTGTAATCACACTAACAACCCTCTGATGTCCCACCACCATACCACGCTCTCCACTACACACGGTGGCACAACGTACACCACACATAGCCATGGTTGTAATCACACTAATTACCCTCTGATGTCACACCACCAGACCATGCTCTCCACCACACACGGTGGCACAACGTACACAACACACAGCCGTGGTTGTAATCACACTAACTACCCTCTGATGTCCCACCACCACACCACGCTCTCCACTACACACAGTGGCACAACGTACACAACACATAGCCGTGGTTGTAATCACACTAACTACCCTCTGATGTCCCACCACCATACCACGCTCTCCACTACACACGGTGGCACAACGTAAACCACACATAGCCGTGGTTGTAATCACACTAACTACCCTCTGATGTCACACCACCATACCACGCTCTCCACTACACACGGTGGCACAACGTACACCACACATAGCCATGGTTGTAATCACACTAATTACCCTCTGATGTCACATCACCAGACTATGCTCTCCATCACACACGGTGGCACAACGTACACAACACATAGCCGTGGTTGTAATCACACTAACAACCCTCTGATGTCCCGCCACCAGACCACGCTCTCCACTACACACGGTGGCTACACGTTTACCACACATAGCTGTGGTTGTAATCGCACTAACAACCCTCTGATGTCCCAACACCAGACCGGGATCTCCACTACAAACGGTGGCACAACGCACACCACACATATCCGTGGTTATAATCACTCTTACAACCCTCTGATGTCCCGCCACCAGACCACGCTCTCCACTACACACGGTGGGACAACGTGCACAACACATAGCCGCGGTTGTAATCGCACTAACAACCCTCTGATGTCCCACAACCAGACCACGCTCTCCACTACACACGATGGCACAGCGTACACAACACATAGCCGTGGTTGATATCACACTAATTACCCTCTGATGTCACACCACCAGACCACGCTCTCCACTTCACACGGTGGCACAACGTACACCACACATAGCCGTGGTTGTAATCACTCTTACAACCCTCTGATGTCCCGCCACCAGACCACGAACTCCACTACACACGGTGGGACTACGTACACAACACATAGCCGTGGTTGTAATCACACTAACAACCCTCTGATGTCCCACCACCAGACGACACTCTCCACTACACACGGTGGCACAACGTAAACCACACATAGCCGTGGTTGTAATCACACAAGCAACCCTCTGATGTCCCGCCACCAGACCACGCTCTCCACTACACACGGTGGCACAACGTACACCACACATAGCCGTGGTTGTAATCACACTAACAACCCTCTGATGTCCCGCCTGCAGACCACGCTCTCCACTACACACGGTGGCACAATGTACACAACACATAGCCGTGGTTGTAATCACACTAACAGCCCTCTGATGTCCCGCCACCAGACCACGCTCTCCACTACACACGATGGCACAACGTACACAACACATAGCCGTGGTTGTAATCACACTAACAACCCTCTGAAGTCCCACCAACAGACGACACTCTCAACTACACACGGTGGCACAACGTAAACCACACATAGCCGTGGTTGTAATCACACAAGCAACCCTCTGATGTCCCGCCACCAGACCACGCTCTCCACTACACACCACACGGTGGCACAACGTACACCACACATAGCCGTGGTTGTAATCACACTAACAACCCTCTGATGTCCCGCCACCAGACCACGCTCTCCACTACACACGATGGCACAATGTACACAACACATAGCCGTGGTTGTAATCACACTAACTACCCTCTGATGTCCCGCCACCAGACCACGCTCTCCACTACACACGATGGCACAACGTACACAACACATAGCCGTGGTTGTAATCACACTAACAACCCTCTGATGTCCCACCACCATACCACGCTCTCCACTACACACGGTGGCACAACGTACACCACACATAGCCATGGTTGTCATCACACTAATTACCCTCTGATGTCACACCACCAGACCATGCTCTCCACCGCACACGGTGGCACAACGTACACAACACATAGCCGTGGTTGTAATCACACTAACTACCCTCTGATGTCACACCACCACACCACGCTCTCCACTACACACAGTGGCACAACGTACACAACACATAGCCGTGGTTGTAATCACACTAACTACCCTCTGATGTCCCACCACCATACCACGCTCTCCACTACACACGGTGGCACAATGTACACAACACATAGCCGTGGTTGTAATCACACTAACAGCCCTCTGATGTCCCGCCACCAGACCACGCTCTCCACTACACACGATGGCACAACGTACACAACACATAGCCGTGGTTGTAATCACACTAACAACCCTCTGAAGTCCCACCAACAGACGACACTCTCAACTACACACGGTGGCACAACGTAAACCACACATAGCCGTGGTTGTAATCACACAAGCAACCCTCTGATGTCCCGCCACCAGACCACGCTCTCCACTACACACCACACGGTGGCACAACGTACACCACACATAGCCGTGGTTGTAATCACACTAACAACCCTCTGATGTCCCGCCACCAGACCACGCTCTCCACTACACACGATGGCACAATGTACACAACACATAGCCGTGGTTGTAATCACACTAACTACCCTCTGATGTCCCGCCACCAGACCACGCTCTCCACTACACACGATGGCACAACGTACACAACACATAGCCGTGGTTGTAATCACACTAACAACCCTCTGATGTCCCACCACCATACCACGCTCTCCACTACACACGGTGGCACAACGTACACCACACATAGCCATGGTTGTCATCACACTGATTACCCTCTGATGTCACACCACCAGACCATGCTCTCCACCGCACACGGTGGCACAACGTACACAACACATAGCCGTGGTTGTAATCACACTAACTACCCTCTGATGTCACACCACCACACCACGCTCTCCACTACACACAGTGGCACAACGTACACAACACATAGCCGTGGTTGTAATCACACTAACTACCCTCTGATGTCCCACCACCATACCACGCTCTCCACTACACACGGTGGCACAACGTAAACCACACATAGCCGTGGTAGTAATCACACTAACTACCCTCTGATGTCACACCACCATACCACGCTCTCCACTACACACGGTGGCACAATGTACACAACACATAGCCGTGGTTGTAATCACACTAACAGCCCTCTGATGTCCCGCCACCAGACCACGCTCTCCACTACACACGATGGCACAACGTACACCACACATAGCCATGGTTGTAATCACACTAATTACCCTCTGATGTCACACCAACAGACCATGCTCTCCATCACACACGGTGGCACAACGTACACAACACATAGCCGTGGTTGTAATCACACTAACAACCCTCTGATGTCCCGCCACCAGACCACGCTCTCCACTACACACGGTGGCTACACGTTTACCACACATAGCTGTGGTTGTAATCGCACTAACAACCCTCTGATGTCCCAACACCAGACCGGGCTCTCCACTACAAACGGTGGCACAACGCACACCACACATATCCGTGGTTATAATCACTCTTACAACCCTCTGATGTCCCGCCACCAGACCACGCTCTCCACTACACACGGTGGGACAACGTGCACATTACATAGCCGCGGTTGTAATCGCACTAACAACCCTCTGATGTCCCACAACCAGACCACGCTCTCCACTACACACGATGGCACAGCGTACACAAAACATAGCCGTGGTTGATATCACACTAATTACCCTCTGATGTCACACCACCAGACCACGCTCTCCACTTCACACGGTGGCACAACGTACACCACACATAGCCGTGGTTGTAATCATTCTTACAACCCTCTGATGTCCCGCCACCAGACCACGAACTCCACTACACACGGTGGGACTACGTACACAACACATAGCCGTGGTTGTAATCACACTAACAACCCTCTGATGTCCCACCACCAGACGACACTCTCCACTACACACGGTGGCACAACGTAAACCACACATAGCCGTGGTTGTAATCACACAAGCAACCCTCTGATGTCCCGCCACCAGACCACGCTCTCCACTACACACTGTGGCACAACGTACACCACACATAGCCGTGATTGTAATCACACTAACAACCCTCTGATGTCCCGCCACCAGACCACGCTCTCCACTACACACGGTGGCACAATGTACACAACACATAGCCGTGGTTGTAATCACACTAACAACCCTCTGATGTCCCCCCACCAGACCACGCTCTCCACAACACACGATGGCACAACGTACACAACACATAGCCGTGGTTGTAATCACACTAACAACCCTCTGAAGTCCCACCACCAGACGACACTCTCAACTACACACGGTGGCACAACGTAAACCACACATAGCCGTGGTTGTAATCACACAAGCAACCCTCTGATGTCCCGCCACCAGACCACGCTCTCCACTACACACGGTGGCACAACGTACACCACACATAGCCGTGGTTGTAATCACACTAACAACCCTCTGATGTCCCGCCACCAGACCACGCTCTCCACTACACACGGTGGCACAATGTACAACACATAGCCGTGGTTGTAATAACACTAACAACCCTCTGATGTCCCGCCACCAGACCACGCTCTCCACTACACACGATGGCACAACGTACACAACACATAGCCGTGGTTGTAATCACACTAACAACCCTCTGAAGTCCCACCACCAGACGACACTCTCAACTACACACGGTGGCACAACGTAAACCACACATAGCCGTGGTTGTAATCACACTAGCAACCCTCTGATGTCCCGCCACCAGACCACGCTCTCCACTACACACTGTGGCACAACGTACACCACACATAGCCGTGGTTGTAATCACACTAACAACCCTCTGATGTCCCACCACCAGACGACACTCTCCACTACACACGGTGGCACAACGTACACAACACATAGCCGTGGTTGTAATCGCACTAATAACCCTCTGATGTCCCAACACCAGACTGCGCTCTCCACTACACACGGTGGCACAACGTAAACCACACATAGCCGTGGTTGTAATCGCACTAATTACCCTCTAATGTCACACCACCAGACCACGCTCTCCACTACACACGGTGGCACAACGTAAACCACACATAGCCGTGGTTGTAATCACACTAATTACCCTATAATGTCACACCACCAGACCACGCTCTCCACTACACACGGTGGCACAACGTACACCAAACAAAGCCGTGGTTGTTATCACTCTTACAACCCTCTGATGTCCCGCCACCAGACCACGCTCTCCACTACACACGGTGGCACAACGTACACAACACATACCCGTGGTTGTAATCGCACTAATAACCCTCTGATGTCCCAACACCAGACCGCGCTCTCCACTACACACGGTGGCACAACGTACACAACACATAGCCGTGGTTGTAATCACACTAACAACCCTCTGATGTCCCACCACCAGACCACGATCTCCACCACACACGGTGGCACAACGTACACAACACATAGCCGTGGTTGTAATCGCACTAATAACCCTTTGATGTCCCAACAACAGACCGCCCTCTCCACTACACACGGTGGCACAACGTACACCACACATAGCCGTGGTTGTAATCACTCTTACAACCCTCTGATGTCCCGCCACCAGACCATGCTCTCCACTACACACGATGACACAACGTACACAACACATAGCCGTGGTTGTAATCACACTAACAACCCTCTGATGTCCCACCACCAGACCACGTTCTCCACTACACACGGTGGCTACACGTTTACCACACATAGCCGTGGTTGTAATCACACTAACAACCCTCTGATGTCCCATCGCGTGACCACGCTCTCCACTACACACGCTGGGACAACGTACACAACAAATAGCCGTGGTTGTAATAGCACTAACAACCCTCTGATGTCACACCACCAGACCACGCTCTCCACTACACACGGTGGCACAACGTACATAGCACATAGCCGTGGTTGTAATCACACTAATTACCCTCTGATGTCACATCGCCAGACCACGCTCTCCACTACACTCGGTGGGACAACGTTCACCACACATAGTCATGGTTGTAATCACACTTACAACCCTCTGAAGTCCCACCACCAGACCACGCTCTCTACTACACACGGTGGCACAACGTACACCACACATAGCCGTGGTTGTAATCGCACTAACAACCCTCTGATGTCCCACCACCAGACCACGTTCTCCACTACACACGATGGCACAACGAGCACCAGAGATCTGAATGATTTCGACCAATATGATAAGATACTGATTTCACGACGACATGATTTACACCTCAGCTAGGGTAATTATTAATGAAAAATATAATATGTATGCTGTATAGGGCAATATCCGATGAACGTTCACCATCCCCCGTTTAACATTCAGCTCCTCCCCTATCTCCCACACACCTACACATATCACCCGTGCCATCGTTGGTAGAAAACATGCAATTGATCAACCAATCATTGAATATGATCCAGATATTTAATATCATGTTATCAATGTATTTGGTTATTAAGAGGTTAATATCAAGGATAACCAGACCCCTCAACACATAAGAAATATACGACATAAACGCACCTACGACAGCCAAGCTGGAAAAATAATTCGGGGGAGTATGCCCCCCCCCCCCCCCCCCCCCCCCTTCAACTGGGCCTACACGTCGTTTTCAGTCAAGCTACGCCTGCCTCTGAACAGGAGCCAATGCCTTAAAGGGAGTATATCAGGTTACAAACGCTGTAAATATCTTAACAATAATATTATTTGTAAAATAGATAAAAAGCATTTTTATAAGCATAAATAAATAAAATCCGAATGGTTTAGTATATCAAATCCTGTAAAACGTGACAAAATCGATGCTTCAGTTTAAGTGGTAAACTTGAAACGAAATCCTCATTCCAAAATAGACTGCACTTAAATACTGCTTGACATTACACATCGTCATTCGGACTCTTTCTAAGATGAAAACTTTTACAACGCACAAACCAGTATGACGGATCAACTTGAAATCAAAATAAAATCACGTGACTCATTTAATACGTCACAAAATATGTTAATGTAATTTTAAGCGGGAAATCTATTTTAGTCTAACCTGGACACCGGTTCAACCTGACATTAGCACGCAGTACGTGTTAATTTTAGGGAACCAGGCATTAAACGTGTTTGCTGTTTAACGGTGCTGAACGCAGCCCTGGACGCAGCGAATGGTTTGCTAACGCATATTTTGCAACGAGGAACCGTTTCGGTAAAACAGACTTTGGAACACCGTGACCTTGGGACGTTCGATCATCTCTAAAACTATTGTATTTGTCTTTAGGGAAGATGACTGGTGATAAAATTCCTGGTTTAGGCCATATTTCAGTACAGACCATGATTTCATGTTTGTTTGTTTTAATATTACCTGGTGTGTATCAGGGATTTTGTTCTTACTAGGTCTACAGTTTATGTTAAGTATGGAGAGTCTGCGATTTAACCGGAGAGGTTTGTGTCTAACAGTAGTAAATATAGCTGGACATAGTTCTTATTTCTACCTTTCAACAAGGACTTGTATAGATATCTATATAATTCCTTGCTATGAACAATATGTGGTAATTGTCTCCGCCCGCCCGACTGTCCGTCCGTTTGTGCGTGCGTAGGCGCGTGCATCCGTCTGTTACACTTTTGTCCGGAGCGTAACTATAGAGCTATTCCAGCGATTTTGTTAAATCTTCCCTACAATGACATTAAGAGGAAATGCAGTCTGCTGGAATCATAACTTTACCTTGCTTACTTTTTTGATTATCCCCATTTACTGAATTTACACTTTTGTCCGGAGCATAACTCCATAATTATTCAAGATATTTTGTTGAATCTTCACACAATGACTGAGGACATTGAGTTAAAGTGTATAGTGTACAAGAATCATAACTCTACCTTGAATTATCTCCCTTTATTAAATTTACTTGTCCTCTGCATAACTCTAAAAGTGCTGAATGGAATTTATTTAAACTGCATACAAATACATAGGACATCACGGGGAAGTGCAGTGACCAAGAACCATTACTCTACTCAAGAACTATTTAATGGATTAGGTTCATATTTCACACAATGATAGTGGATGTTGAGAGGAAGCGCAGTGTACACAAATTATAGCTCGACCTTGCCCATTTTTTAATCATCTCCCTTTATTATTATATGTTATTATGCTTGTCTAGAACATAATTGAAAAAGTGTTCAAGGGACTTAGTTGATATTTCACACAATTATATAGGACATTGAGAGGAAGTACAGTGATCAAGAACCATAACTCTTTCTTCTGCCTTTACATAATTATTCCATTTGTTACTATTTTTTATGCTTGTCCGGAACATAACTCAAAAAGAGTTCAAGGAATGTCTTTCGTCTGTCCAACATGGCTCTTGTTGAACAAGCAACACCCATCGCGTGTGTCTAATAGCTACAATAACTGCGTATTTTTCCGGCCAGTAGCTAGATCTTAAAAAAAACAGGGATGCCAATATTAAGGGGTAAGATCTGAAGGCATGTTCGTCCTGAGGATGCCATTTCCTGCAATTTTCTTGCATCTTATTTATTAGATCTATACTATCAACATATGGTTCTTTTTACACACGGGTCATGAACTATTTCAGTGTCAAGTGTGTGATAAAAAGTTTACACATTAGTCAAGATTAACAGGCACATGCGGATACATACGGGTGATAAGCCATTTGAGTGTCAAATGTGTAATAGGAAATTTACATAATTGTTACATCTAAACTGTCACATATGGATACATACGGGTAATAAACCATTTGAGTGTTATGTGTGTAATTAATAAGAAGTTTATATAATCGTTATATCTAAACAGTCACATACGGATTCAAATAGGTGATAAACCATTTGAGTGTCAAGTCTGTAATTAGAGGTTTACACGTTGTCAAGTCTAATATGCACATGCGGATACATACTGGTGATAAACCATTTCAGTGTCAAGTTTCTTATAAGAAGTTTACACGTTCGTCATCTCTTAACAGGCATATGTGGATACACACTGGTGATAAACCATTTGAGTGTCAGATGTCTAATAAGAAGTTAACATAATTGTTACATCTAAACAGTCGCTTGCGGAAACATACAGGTGATAAACAATTTGAGTGCCAAGTGTGTAATACGAAGTTTACATAATCGTCACATCTAAAAAGTCACATGCAAATACATACTTGTGAAACCATTTAAGTATCAAATGTGTGATGAGAAGTTTACACGTTCGTCATCTCTAAACAGACAAATGCAAATACACACTGGTGATAAACCATTTGAGTGTTAAATGTGTAATAAGAAGTTTACACGTTCGTCATCTCTTACCAGATATATGCGAATACATATTTGTGCTAAATCATTTGAGTCAAGTGTGTAATAAGAAGTTCACACGTTTGCCACCTCTAAACAGGCATATGTGGATAGAAACTGGCGATACAGATACACCATTTGGGTGTCAGGTGAGTAATAAGAAGTTTACATAATCGTCACATCTAAAGAGTCACATGCCGATACAAACAGGTGATAAAATCATTAGCGTGTCAAGTGTGTAATAAGAAGTTAACACGGTTGCCATTTCTAAACAGGCATATGCAGATAGATACTGGCGATTAACCATTTGAGTGTCAGATGTGTAATAAGAAGTTTACATAATCGTCACATTTGAACAGTCGCATGCAGATACACACAGGTAATAAACCATTTGAGTGTTAGGTGTGTAATAAGAAGTTTACATAACCGTCACATGACATAATCTTTTATACTAAATTAGTGTAATATCACTTCCGATTAAATGCTCGGTGTTTTCTGTAAACTCGGCTCTCATACTTATATTGCCGAAGTACTTTCCGACTTGCCCAAAAATGTAAATGACGTCGATTTGCCATGGTTAAGGAGGAATACACTTATTAAATTTTCGAAATCAGTAGTAAAGTTGGTATACGATGAAACTAGATGTAATTTCCAATATGAATATGGACTTTTTTCTGCAGTAAATATACCATATATTTATATGTGACGTCGTAAACATGGCCATGTTCTGCCTTTTTGACGTCCTAATTCATAGCAGCTAAATCGCGTGTAGATAGATGTCAGCTATTTACACACCTGTGACTTTTTTGTCCGCTTGGCACTTTTTGTTCGCAACGCTTTTTATCTATAGGAAAAAATAGAAATACGTTGACTTTTGTCTTGATGCGGACCAAAGTCTTCATTGTCCTTAATTTTTTGCTAACAAAAGGCGTCAAGCGGACAAAAGGCGCTTGCACACACGGCCGTTTTGTGCTTTTTTTCTTCCCTCCAAACATTGATGGAAGTAATGCACATGTACCACTTATCTTCGTACCTAAAATATTAGTTTAATTACAAAATTTTATTATTTCAAAGGGACACATCGTAATTTTGATAATATATTTTCACTAAAAGCAATTTCTAAAATTACTTAGACAAAAAAAAATATATTCGTTTCTGGTTAGCCTTAAAAATAAGTAGTGTAGACCACACATAATTATGTTGTTGTTTTCACTTTCGAGGTACTAGTAATGTTCACAGCAAACCGATTTTGGTTGTAGTTGTATGTAAACCAAGTTATATTATTGAGATTAAAGATTCACTGTGCTGTTCTGAATAACAATAATAACCATTTGTTCGGGGCAGTATTCTCTGTCTCTCTAGGCGGCCATTTTATATCGTGCAGCACACATTAGAATATTCAAAATCCACATTTTGCTAGGTATAATGCAGCGTCTGTGTAACGGAAATGATTTAGATGAAAAATAAATAACAATAAGAAAAAAATGTCTCAGATTTTTTTAATTTGGGAAAAAAATAAGGTCGGCAGTAAATATTAAGGACGGAAACAAATGTGTATTTTTGACCTTATTAAATATGAAATTAATTATCTCAGTATAACAAAACAAATCCAAAGAAATATCATTTTATATTTTTAAGCATTTTCACAGAGACATTCAAAACTAACATGACTTCACTTGTTAAAATTACAATGTTCGAATCACCGGTCGGCCAAAATCTCCGTGATGATTTATAAACATTGCGTCTCATTGTCAGTCGCCTCTCACTGCTGATTCCAAGCGAAAAGTAATTCGTTTGTTGCGGAGATGAATCTGCTCAAGTACTGGTCAACCTTCTAAGATCCCAGTAAAGAGTAATTCTGTTAACTGATTGTCTATTAGCCCGCTGGCACAAAATGGCGTTACTATTCAAATAAACAAACTAGTTTTATAAAAAGAAATGCTAGTATTAATATGTTCATATAGTAATACAGTATAGTGAAATGATTCGTTTGATGCGGAAACGTAAGTAAAATTTAACATTGGTGCGAGTCTCTTAAAGAGCACAGAACGTTTAAAAAGATAGGTAGCGCAGTTGAAAGAGTGTTGACCGCTTACTCCAAAGGTCGCGGGTTTGATCGTCTTAATGGCCATACAGATTACTAGTCCTCGTCTGTTCATTCATCATCAAAAGATTTAATGAGCCTTACAACATGACTACTAATGTGTCTCTGAAACTTATATGTATTTTTCTAATTTCTGTTTCGAAAAAAAAATTCAACTATATTTCCATCATATTTCTTTTAGATATTGAATTTACATCTGATACTTAATGTTTTGGAAAGGAATTAATCTGCGAAAGGGTGTTTTGACCAAAACCGCTTGGGAGTGTATTTAATCGGAAGTAGAAACAGCTGACCATGTGAACGCCCACTAGTGTGTTTCTGCAAATGAAACATTTGTACAAACAATAGTAATATTATTCAAAGGTGCTGGGTGGAGGGTGCTCTACTGTATGTACAATGACGATATACCTGGATCGTGGCTTCTCATTGCTAATCACAGTGGGTATTGTTCCAAGCTCATTTTATGAATGTGTAAGTTTGCTCCGAACTTCAGAAAAGCCAGACCAGTTGTTTTAATAATTGACAACCATGATGTCCACATTTCACTAGCAGTCGTGGAGGTAGTCAGAAATGAGAATATTGTTTTGGAATCCAGTTCCGTGTAAGTGAAAAAATGACGGTTATGTACGTGTAACAAACATACACGCTATTGTAAATACTATAGACAAATTAGTTCCTACTAAAGCAGTAGTATATATAACTAGTGTGCACAAAATACTTGTATAATCGTAAGAATACACTTGTTTTATTATCACAAACCGTTTACTAAATGCGCTATACCGATGTTTGCTTTAAAGCGTTTTTGTTACGTAGGGTAGGGTAAATGAATATTATAAAAAATCTAGTTTGTCAATTTTTTTTTAAAAATTACAATAATTGTACGTTATATTGTATAAAATCACAAAAAAGTATGCAAATATCGCTCGGTTTGTTTGTTTTGGTAATTTTGAGTTGAAGCCGATTTTTCCCAAAAAGAATTGAGAGAAAAAATAGTTCCCGTTTTCGCTAGTATTATCAGAACTTTGTGTTCGCCGTAATTTTTGCATTTGTAAATCCATACATCCGTCAAATGTGTAAGTGGTGATATATGTTTCGATTGTGTACATTAGTTAAAACTCAACTGAAGTAGAAAAATACGCGATTTTCCTGCTATAAATTGGGCATGTTTGCGGCGTCACATATAAATATATGGTATATTTACCGCTGAAAAAAAATACATATTCACATTAGAAATTATTTCTAATTTCATAATATACTAATTACACCACTGATTTCGAAAATGATTTAAAAGGTATATGCCTCCATGAATGACGTTATTTTGAGGCGTTATGTCATATGATGACTCACGGAAACAAATCTTACGTTCGTGTTCATTTATTATTGATTTGGGAAAAATGATATAATGCTCGGCAGAACTTCGCATACTATATGTTTTCCAACTCGTCAAATACATTTAATAATAGATAAGCACTCGTGTAATATCAGGCCCGTAGTTAGACATTAAACACAGGGAGACCGATTCTAGGAGGGTCTGAAGAATTTGGGCGAGGATGCTATTTTCTGCTTTTTTCTGCGATATGCCGCCTCCCATTACACTTTCAAACCAACCCATACCACCTCCTATACTGCATCCTATATCACCTCCACACAACCCCTATGCCGCCTCCAATAATACCTTCAAACCAACCCATAACACCTCCTATATTGCATCCTATATCACCTCCATACCACCATTATGCCGATTCCTATATCACCTTCAAACTAACCCATACCACCTCCCATACTGCATCCCATATCACTTCTATACCACCTTTATGTCGCCTCTCATAACACCTTAAAACCAACCCATACCACCCCTATGCCGCCTCCTATATCACCTTCAAACCAACCCATACCACCTCACATACTGCATCCTATATCACCTCTATACCACCTTTATGTCGCCTCTTATAACACCAAACCAACCCATACCACCTTCAATACTGCATCCCATACCATCTCCATACCACCATCACGCCGCCTTCCATATCACATTCAAACTAACTCATACCACCTCCTATACTGCATTCCATATCACCTCCATACCACCCCTATGCCGCCCCCATAACACCTTCAAACCAACCCATACCACCTCCTATACAGCATGCCATATCACATCTATACCACACTATGCCGCCTCCCATAACACCTTCAAACCACCCCATATCTGCTTCTATACTGCATCCCATATCACCTCCAAACCACCCCCTATGCCGCCTCCCATAACACCTTCAAACCAACACGTGCCACCTCCCATACTGCATCCCATTCCACCTCCACACCACCCTATGCCGCCTCATATATCACCTACAAACCAAACCATACCACCTCCCATTCTGCATCCCATACCACATCCACACCACCCCTATGCTGTCTACTATATCTCTTTCAAACCAACCCATACCACCTTCCATACTGCATCCCATATAGCATCCACACCACCCCTATGCTGCCTCCTATATCACCTTCAAATCAAACCATACCACCTCCCATACTGCATCCTATACCACCTCCATACCACCCCTATACCGCACCCATATCACCTTCATACCAACCCATACCACCTCCCCTACTGCACCCCATACCACCTCCATACCACCCCTATGCCTGGTGCCTCCAATAACACCTTTATGCCGCCTCTCGTAACACCTTCAAACCAAACCATACCACCTCCAATACTGCATCCCAGACCATCTACATACCACCCTTATGCCGCCTCCCATATCACATTCAAACCAACCCATACCACCTCCTATACTGCATCCCATATCACCTCCATACCACCTCTATGCCGCCTCTCATAACACGTTCAAACCAACTCATATCACCTCCAATACTGCATCCCATACCATCTCAATACCACCCTTATGCCGCCTCCCATAACACCTCCAAACCAATCAATACCACCTCATAAACTGCATCCCATATCACTCTCATACCACCCCTATGCCGCCTCCCATAACACCTTCAAACCAACTCATACCACCTCCCATACTGCATCCCATACCACCTCCATACCACCCCAATGCCGCCTCCCACAACACGTTCAAACAAACCCATACCACCTCCCATACTGTATCCCATAACACCTTCATACCACCCTATGCCGCCTCCCATAACACCTTCAAACCACCCCATATCTGCTTCTATACTGCATCCCATATCACCTCCAAACCACCCCCTATGCCGCCTCCCATAACACCTTCAAACCAACACGTGCCACCTCCCATACTGCATCCCATAACACCTTCATACCACCCTATGCCGCCTCCCATAACACCTTCAAATCAACTCACACCACCTCCCATACTGCATCCCATATCACCTCCATACCACATCTCAGACCTTACTCAACATTCAAGTCCCGCCCATCTTCTAACTTTTATTTTGAATGTTGATATACGATCTCAGACATATCGGTCTAAAATATTGAAAGAACCGCCTCATTAGACAGACATACACACGGACTGACGGACAGACGGACGTATAGACAGAGAACTTACGGAATGAGAGAGAGAGAGAGAGAGAGTAAACTCCTTATGATAAAGTATGGTAAAAATAATAAAGGTCCAACGGAGGTAATCCAATAAAAAGTAAAAGTTTCAACGCCAGACAATGGAAAGGGGCGTCGTAATTTCGCCAGTTTAAAATAAAACGCATTACAGAAAACTGTTGAATGTTCAAAATGTGTGCTTTTTTCTCGTCATATCTGCCTCCCTTTCATCATATGCAATTTGTTAACCTCGGCGAATTTCGTAAGTATCACGGAAATTGAAGAGAATGTGCGATTAAGGCAAATACTCGTATAACTGCTAATGCTATATATTGATATTATTCTATTATCTACTGTTTTTATTAATTATTTTCACAACAAGATTTATAATTAAATTGTTTTAAACATAAATGATAAGGCGATATATGCTCAACGTTTATATAGACCAACTTTAATAGTTCTCATTGATTTCTATACATGGAATATTCATACTGGTGGTATATCTTATATAGTTAGCACGTGCATGTCGTGCATTTCTATACTATATTCAAAATCGTATTTTTTCGACAAAATTCGTCATACTTTGTGACATATGGACATCGACGAGATGTCCGATTTCGTTTGTAATATGACGGGGGGGGGGGGGGGGGGGGGAGTCGCGCATTTCTTTGTAAATATGGCAATTATTATGTTATTATGTCCATTTAAATAGGCACGGTATATATATTTATGAAATTATCCAACTGTACATAGTCTGAAAGAAACCTATGTAAATCACTGTGATTTTCAGCAACACGTGTAACTTTCTAGAAATTAGTGTTTAAAAAGGTCGACTATAAAATTGTATTCGTGATTGATTTTAGTGAACCCTATTCTGGAACGCATTTCGCTGAGTACCGGAAATCGTAGGATCTCCGCGCATTCATTCCGACCAACTCGCTCGGAAATTATCGGATTTAGGATAGCTGTTGCTGTGGTGATTTAATCCAACAAAAAAATAATGCACCACATTCTGTCTGTAAACTCGCATTACAGAAGCAGAAATGAACACTTGTTTCTGAAAAATAGTTAATAAAATAGTTTAATTTATATGATAGCATTTAAATAATAAGTGTTAAAATATTTATCCTAAAAATATCGGACTTGTGATGCCTCTTTAACTCCAAATTGGTGTTTTTCATTTTCTCCCTGATAACTTTTGATTTTCGGGTCTATACGGGGGATAGTTCCGTGTTTTTAATTCATATATATATAACTAAATAGATATTAACTAAATATTTTTCGGGGCTCTTCCCCGTACCTCCACCAGCGACCGTACCCCCAACAGCAGTTTTTACACTAACAAGAAATTCTTAAATCTCTATTTAAGTGTCATATTCATCTGTCTGTGTGGTTCAAGGGGTATGAAAGGAGATGAGTACATAAATTCAAAACATTTTTCACATATACATTCATATGTACAACATAGTCACTGTGCATGCAAACAGATATGCTTTCCGTTTTTGCTATTTCATTATGTGTTGGATTATCTTTTTAAAATTCTTTATCTTAAAAGTTTGGCTAATTTCATACATTTTGCAACAAATTTAATTGCTATTCGGAGAAAGTGTTTGTGAACCTTTTTACTTGATAATAATCTTCGACCAATTAACTTTTGCAGTTTAGTCTCATTTGTACCGTTATTGGGTTCATTTATAACAGAATAGCCAAATTGTGATTCTATAATCAACATGTAGAGATTTTGTTGCATATTGTTGAGCGTAAATGTTACAGGACGAGAAAAATATGCAGTCAGTCCGGGACTCGAACCCGGGACTCTTTGCTTACAGGGCGAATGCTCTACCGTCTGAGCTAACCGAACCGCTTACATAAATTCCTCTCCTAGTAGGTTACGTACACACTGTGACATATTCCCTCACAAATTTGGAATTCGTCCCGAATTTCCATAGAGAACAGAGAATCATGTAAAATGTTTCTCGGAATATATATCGGTCACAGTCCCTCGTTGGGCGCCAAATGTAACAGGACGAGAAAATATGCAGCCAGTCCGGGACTCGAACCCGGGACCCTTCGCTTATAGGGCGAATGCTCTACCGTCTGAGCTAACCGAACCGCTTACATAAATTCCTCTCCTAGTAGGTTACGTAGACACTGTGACATAAAAAACATGTGAGAAATAACATTTCTAAACATTATTCCGCAGAAATCACTTTAATGTTGGTGTCTATTTTCAGACATTTGACATATCCATAATTTACTTATTGTGCGTGCTGGGTCAGTACTGCATTTCCAGATTAATGCATGTTCAGTGCTGGTGCGTAAGTATCTAAATCTGCTAAAATTATCACCGCTTTGCAGACGAGAAGGCCAAGATTCAGACTCGAATCTATGTAGTATGTACGTTATCTTTACAAATAGACTTCCATTATTCTGTATTTGGGAACCTGACTGTATGTAACTGATAAGATGATGAGACATGTCATACTTTGTAATAATATTAACAATATCAGCAATAAATCCGCATTGACTATTATCCGATCTACATGTATATATCGAAAGGCGCGCATTGAAGTATATGCTTTACAAGTAACGTGTTTGGCATATTGCATAAACTTCCAAGAAAATTATTTTTCGCTTGTCGATTTGAGGTTCCCAGGTTCCCAGCCTAGCATGCTAAAACAAATACCCGTACGGGTTCGAATTTCAATGTTGTGTCCCTTTTTCGCTGCAAATCTTAATAATCTATTTAATTAATTATGATATTGTTTGGTTAAGTTATTCCAGAGCTCGCCTCCAAAAAGTAGTTTATACAAATTTTCGATATAGGTGATGCTGGACGAATTGGGTTTATACTTCGGGTCAAGTTTAACGGACAAAAGTGACGATTTTGCCTTTTGACATGCGTTATTAACCTTATCACTGTCGCTTAGCTTTTTAGTCAGGTGAATGCCGACATGTTTTACGATTTGGTTTGAGTTATAGCACGAATACCCGAGGATAAATGGGTTTATATACTTGAGTTGTTACCCGAGAAAGCTTTTAGATCTACGCATTCGTTATATATCTGAATCTACATTTAACGATTAATAATATTAAGAAAGACGTGCACAATGCACTAACTGAAACAGTTACTTAATTTCACCAGTGTCAACTACGAAACAAGTCATGATGTCAAATATTCACCGATGGAATAAATATATTTTCTTTTGATACAACTGAGATAGCAAACAATGCCGCAAAATTTCTGATTTATATTCTAGTTTGATTAACCATTTCAAAATACTGAATGCACAGCAAACACCTTCAACCAATATACGGTTTCACAATTCTAGGGAGAAAAGTCGGTTTCACATTTGTGGGATTGTTTTTACATAATTTATGTAACTAAAATTGTTTTGTGACGTTTTTTTTATGACATTTGAGTATGTGACAATCGTAGTTTTGTAACAACTGAAAATTACATTGATGAATAGTTGTCACATGTGTGGTCAATTTCTAACAATTGTGACCACTTTCACATTTGTGGGTCAAATAATTACCGGCGTATTATTCCAAACCTAAACTTAATCACTCTTCTCTGTGGAGATAAAAATGTATCATTTCAACTTTGATGGCAATGATATATTCATGTCTTTGCCATCACCCCACTTTGTTTCACCCCAATTTTCGAATATGTACCTCCAACCATATTCGATTTTAAAATTATATTCCGAACCATCCCTCTCATTCATGTCGTCTGTTAACATACTAGCGTGTATATGTCTGGGTCTCTCACGTCGTCTGTTAACATACTAGCGTGTATATGTCTGGGTCTCTCATGTCGTCTGTTAACATACTAGCGTGTATATGTCTGGGTCTCTCATGTCGTCTGTTAACATACTAGTGTGTGTATGTCTGGGTCTCTCATGTCGTCTGTTAACACACTAGCGTGTGTATGTCTGGGTCTATCATGTCGTCTGTTAACATACTAGTGTGTGTATGTCTGGGTCTCTCATGTCGTCTGTAAACATAGTAGTGTGTGTATGTCTGGGTCTCTCATGTCGTCTGTTAACACACTAGCGTGTGTATGTCTGGGTCTCTCATGTCGTCTGTTAACATACTAGCGTGTATATGTCTGGGTCTCTCATGTCGTCTGTAAACATACTAGTGTGTATATGTCTGGGTCTCTCATGTCGTCTGTTAACATACTAGAGTGTATATGTCTGGGTCTCTCATGTCGTCTGTTAACATTCTAGTGTGTATATGTCTGGGTCTCTCATGTCGTCTGTAAACATACTAGTGTGTATATGATGGGTCTCTCATGTCGTCTGTTAACATACTAGTGTGTATATGTCTGGGTCTCTCATGTCGTCTGTTAACATACTAGTGTGTATATGTCTGGGTCTCTCATGTCGTCTGTTAACATACTAGTGTGTATATGTCTGGGTCTCTCATGTCGTCTGTTAACATACTAGCGTGTATATGTCTGGGTCTCTCATGTCGTCTGTTAACATACTAGCGTGTATATGTCTGGGTCTCTCATGTCGTCTGTTAACACACTAGCGTGTATATGTCTGGGTCTCTCATGTCGTCTGTTAACATACTAGCGTGTATATGTTTGGGTCTCTCATGTCGTCTGTTAACACACTAGTGTGTGTATGTCTGGGTCTCTCATGTCGTCTGTTAACACACTAGCGTGTGTATGTCTGGGTCTCTCATGTCGTCTGTTAACATACTAGCGTGTATATGTCTGGGTCTCTCATGTCGTCTGTAAACATACTAGTGTGTATATGTCTGGGTCTCTCATGTCGTCTGTTAACATACTAGAGTGTATATGTCTGGGTCTCTCATGTCGTCTGTTAACATTCTAGTGTGTATATGTCTGGGTCTCTCATGTCGTCTGTAAACATACTAGTGTGTATATGATGGGTCTCTCATGTCGTCTGTTAACATACTAGTGTGTATATGTCTGGGTCTCTCATGTCGTCTGTTAACATACTAGTGTGTATATGTCTGGGTCTCTCATGTCGTCTGTTAACATACTAGCGTGTATATGTCTGGGTCTCTCATGTCGTCTGTTAACACACTAGTGTGTATATGTCTGGGTCTCTCATGTCGTCTGTTAACACACTAGCGTGTATATGTCTGGGTCTCTCATGTCGTCTGTTAACACACTAGCGTGTATATGTCTCGGTCTCTCATGTCGTCTGTTAACACACTAGCGTGTATATGTCTGGGTCTCTCATGTCGTCTGTTAACACACTAGCGTGTATATGTCTGGGTCTCTCATGTCGTCTGTTAACATACTAGCGTGTATATGTCTGGGTCTATCATGTCGTCTGTTAACACACTAGCGTGTATATGTCTGGGTCTCTCATGTCGTCTGTTAACACACTAGCGTGTATATGTCTGGGTCTCTCATGTCGTCTGTTAACACACTAGTGTGTATATGTCTGGGTCTCTCATGTCGTCTGTTAATACACTAGTGTGTATATGTCTGGGTCTCTCATGTCGTCTGTTAACACACTAGCGTGTATATGTCTGGGTCTCTCATGTCGTCTGTTAACATACTAGCGTGTATATGTCTGGGTATCTCATGTCGTCTGTTAACACACTAGTATGTATATGTCTGGGTCTCTCATGTCGTCTGTTAACACACTAGTGTGAATATGTCTGGGTCTCTCATGTCGTCTGTTAACACACTAGTGTGAATATGTCTGGGTCTCTCATGTCGTCTGTTAACATACTAGCGTGTATATGTCTGGGTATCTCATGTCGTCTGTTATCACACTAGTGTGTATATGTCTGGGTCTCTCATGTCGTCTGTTAACATACTAGCGTGTATATGTCTGGGTCTCTCATGTCGTCTGTTAACATTCTAGCGTGTATATGTCTGGGTCTCTCATGTCGTCTGTTAACACACTAGCGTGTATATGTCTGGGTCTCTCATGTCGTCTGTTAACACACTAGCGTGTATATGTCTGGGTCTCTCATGTCGTCTGTTAACACACTAGCGTGTGTATGTCTGGGTCTCTCATGTCGTCTGTTAACATACTAGCGTGTATATGTCTGGGTCTCTCATGTCGTCTGTAAACATACTAGTGTGTATATGTCTGGGTCTCTCATGTCGTCTGTTAACATACTAGAGTGTATATGTCTGGGTCTCTCATGTCGTCTGTTAACATTCTAGTGTGTATATGTCTGGGTCTCTCATGTCGTCTGTAAACATACTAGTGTGTATATGATGGGTCTCTCATGTCGTCTGTTAACATACTAGTGTGTATATGTCTGGGTCTCTCATGTCGTCTGTTAACATACTAGTGTGTATATGTCTGGGTCTCTCATGTCGTCTGTTAACATACTAGCGTGTATATGTCTGGGTCTCTCATGTCGTCTGTTAACACACTAGTGTGTATATGTCTGGGTCTCTCATGTCGTCTGTTAACACACTAGCGTGTATATGTCTGGGTCTCTCATGTCGTCTGTTAACACACTAGCGTGTATATGTCTCGGTCTCTCATGTCGTCTGTTAACACACTAGCGTGTATATGTCTGGGTCTCTCATGTCGTCTGTTAACACACTAGCGTGTATATGTCTGGGTCTCTCATGTCGTCTGTTAACATACTAGCGTGTATATGTCTGGGTCTATCATGTCGTCTGTTAACACACTAGCGTGTATATGTCTGGGTCTCTCATGTCGTCTGTTAACACACTAGCGTGTATATGTCTGGGTCTCTCATGTCGTCTGTTAACACACTAGTGTGTATATGTCTGGGTCTCTCATGTCGTCTGTTAATACACTAGTGTGTATATGTCTGGGTCTCTCATGTCGTCTGTTAACACACTAGCGTGTATATGTCTGGGTCTCTCATGTCGTCTGTTAACATACTAGCGTGTATATGTCTGGGTATCTCATGTCGTCTGTTAACACACTAGTATGTATATGTCTGGGTCTCTCATGTCGTCTGTTAACACACTAGTGTGAATATGTCTGGGTCTCTCATGTCGTCTGTTAACACACTAGTGTGAATATGTCTGGGTCTCTCATGTCGTCTGTTAACATACTAGCGTGTATATGTCTGGGTATCTCATGTCGTCTGTTATCACACTAGTGTGTATATGTCTGGGTCTCTCATGTCGTCTGTTAACATACTAGCGTGTATATGTCTGGGTCTCTCATGTCGTCTGTTAACATTCTAGCGTGTATATGTCTGGGTCTCTCATGTCGTCTGTTAACACACTAGCGTGTATATGTCTGGGTCTCTCATGTCGTCTGTTAACACACTAGCGTGTATATGTCTGGGTCTCTCATGTCGTCTGTTAACACACTAGCGTATATATGTCTGGGTCTCTCATGTCGTCTGTTAACACACTAGTGTGTATATGTCTGGGTCTCTCATGTCGTCTGTTAACACACTAGTGTGTATATGTCTGGGTCTCTCATGTCGTCTGTTAAAATACTAGTGTGTATATGTCTGGGTCTCTCATGTCGTCTGTTAACACACTAGTGTGTATATGTCTGGGTCTCTCATGTCGTCTGTTAACACACTAGTGTGTATATGTCTGGGTCTCTCATGTCGTCTGTTAACACACTAGCGTGTATATGTCTGGTTCTCTCATGTCGTCTGTTAACACACTAGCGTGTATATGTCTGGGTCTCTCATGTCGTCTGTTAACACACTAGCGTGTATATGTCTGGGTCTCTCATGTCGTCTGTTAACACACTAGCGTGTATATGTCTGGGTCTCTCATGTCGTCTGTTAACATACTAGCGTGTATATGTCTGGGTCTCTCATGTCGTCTGTTAACATACTAGCGTGTATATGTCTGGGTCTCTCATGTCGTCTGTTAACATACTAGCGTGTATATGTCTGGGTCTCTCATGTCGTCTGTTAACATACTAGTGTGTATATGTCTGGGTCTCTCATGTCGTCTGTTAACATACTAGCGTGTATATGTCTGGGTCTCTCATGTCGTCTGTTAACATACTAGCGTGTATATGTCTGGGTCTCTCATGTCGTCTGTTAACATACTAGCGTGTATATGTCTGGGTCTCTCATGTCGTCTGTTAACATACTAGCGTGTATATGTCTGGGTCTCTCATGTCGTCTGTTAACATACTAGCGTGTATATGTCTGGGTCTCTCATGTCGTCTGTTAACATACTAGCGTGTGTATGTCTGGGTCTCTCATGTCGTCTGTTAACATACTAGCGTGTATATGTCTGGGTCTCTCATGTCGTCTGTTAACACACTAGCGTGTATATGTCTGGGTCTCTCATGTCGTCTGTTAACACACTAGCGTGTATATGTTTGGGTCTCTCATGTCGTCTGTTAACACACTAGTGTGTATATGTCTGGGTCTCTCATGTCGTCTGTTAACACACTAGTGTGTATATGTCTGTGTCTCTCATGTCGTCTGTTAACACACTAGTGTGTATATGTCTGGGTCTCTCATGTCGTCTGTTAACACACTAGTGTGTATATGTCTAGGTCTCTCATTTTATACCATCTAGGGCTAACAGACGATTAGTTAACCTAACTTCTGTTTCCTGGGATCCTGAAATGTAAACCAGTACTCTAGCACACCCCATCTCCGCAAGTAACTGATAACTTTCCCACTTGAATCAGCGGTGAGAGACGAATGATGTTTAGACACAATGTCGTATATCAATCATCACGGAGACTGTTGCCGGGCGGGGATTCGAACTCACGACCCCTGGATTGATAGTTAGATGCGTAACCGATTGAGCTAATCGGGTCCGACTTTTATTGGACAAACAACGCCACATGACAAGTGGGCGGAGCGATAGCCACTTTCGCGTCAGGTCAATTACTTACTGGTACCAACTACGATTAATTCTTATTTATTTTGGATATAAATTTCTATTCAATTGATACCTGTCTAATTTAAATATCATTATAATTAGTTGCAAATGTCAATGCTGTTATATGAAGTACACGAAATACCTTTAATTTTGGAATTTACATCAAAATCAGAGAAGGTCATTAATGAAGAATTTGAAGAACATGCTAGTTGGTATTAGCGTGTTGCTGATACATAGTAAATAAACATGTATGACCCTATGTAAGCTCTATTCTTTAGTTATAATATGTTTTTTTTTTATTAAAGCAATATTTTGTGTAAAAGCTATTTTATAAAAAAAATACAGTATTTCAGTATGAACTAATGGTGACGGACCGATATATTGTACCTGGATACTTAAAAAGTTTAATAAAAGAAACTTTAAAGATAATTTATGGAGGTAAGCAAAAAAAATAACAAACATGTAGGACGTGAAAATAGCAGACGATCATCTAAACAATATCTTTAAACGCACCGGCTTTCATCACACGGATAGGTGGTTATATTATTTGGACTATAGAACTATGTGCAAGTTATAGTGCAGTAATTGTCATTTTGTTAGTGTAAGAGTTTGTCTTCATAATAGTGACTTTTCACCTTCTTCAATCTATAACTTACTTATCGCAAACCTAAACAAAAGGAGCCAAACTGATTCACGTTTTCTGTCCTATGGAAAACATATAAAAACCGAGTTCTCGTTCATTTTAAGACATATTAAGAATAAACTTCTAATCAAATTAATCAACCCCGCCAATCAACAATGAACGTCGTATTTTGTTTCTTCGCCATGATGATCGGTAATTTTTGTTCATTATTAGTTCGAAGTATTAACATTTCCAAACATTAAAGAACACGTCATACATGCAAATTGCCCTTGTCTATCTGCACGACGCTTAAAAAACGCCAGTTTTCATTAAATTAATTTGGATATTAGAGTATGTGTACGTAAGTGACACTTATATCTAGATAATGGACCAAGTAAACGTTGTTCATTTGACGAAGCACGAATATAAGAACTAGCGGACTTTAAATATTTCAGATTTTACTTTAGGTTTGTATTTTTAAATATCGATGGTAAACTGTTTTGTTCTTGTTAAAAACATTTGCAGTTGATAGTAAAAAAATGGAATATTTCACGTCTCTGGTCTTACAGCATTGCTAGCTTTTTTTCGACGTTCGTAGTTATCTTAGATGATAGGATATTTTATCGATTTTGTTTTCTGAAAATCTTACAGTTCAATAGATATTTAGTAAATACATTAAAACATTTTATCAACCTAAAGGAATTACTTGTACTAGTTTAGGGATACAACTTTTATTTTATAAACAACCATCAAGTCATATGCGGCTATAAAAAGTAATACACATGTAAAATGACCTACAGTAAAACCTGTTTAAGCGGTCACCTCTATTAAGCAGCCATTTGTCCTAAACAAGAATGTTTTCTATTTCCCATGTCTATGCTTTCGGAGTAAATTAACCTGTATTAAACAACAACCTGTCTTAAAAGGTCACCTTCGCTCTTTCCATTGACTGGCTGCTTAAGGCAGGTTTGACTGTACATAGTTTCGGGCGAGCGATTAGTGTTAGATGTAGCACGTGTGCATTAGAAAAAACACCAACGTGAAAGTCGATTTCCACGTGCACGCACGGACCAGTATATTCTGTGTTTATTTAATCAAGCTTATTGACTCTATTTTTCAATAAGATAAAGACGTTGAAGTTTTAGTGTTCAGTTTTCTCAGATTTTAATACGACTAAAATTCCACAAAAATTACACGAACGTGCCATTACTAAACAAAAAAAAAAAACAACTTCCGTGCAGCTCTGATTCTTTTTTATCCGAACCATTTTTAATCAATTATAATTTATCATTTTCCGTAACAGTAGAGCCATAATCTTTTACAATACAAATGACCTTGGAATACTCCTGTAATACATATAAAAATAATTCAAATTTTATTTATATATATCTGCACTAGAATGGAAGTTTGTTTTAGTTCAGTATATCTCCATATCTCCACACGTTGATTACTTACTCACGTTTATCACAGTCTAGAGAGAAAACATCTTTATATAAATGAAATGAACATTTAAACATTTTGTTGGAATAAAACCAGTTTTATTTTGTTTAAGTGACGTCATTGTTTATGGCAATTATTTGCATGTCGGATGTCGTCGTTAGAGTGTTTAAATGGCAAATGGGCGTTTGTTTAAAGGGAATATAGCAGCATTTTAAAAAACTAATATTGGCTAAACACTTTTTTCCATTACAACATGCCTTTATATACTCACTGACCCCGTATTGTCAAAAGGATATCTATCTAAACATGTAAAAATTATATATTAAAAAGGGATTTCCCGACTTGGGTTACGCACCTTGGTTAGGCTGAAATAGATTTCCCGCTGAAAGTGCAATATATTTTATGACGTATTAAATGAGTCACGTGATTTCATTTTATTTCAATTTGATCCGTTATACATAGGGGCGGATCCAGAATTTCAGTTTAGAGGGAGCGCAACAAAATGTCTGAACGGGCACGTATATTTTCCAGTAGAAATATAGTGAATTTAAATCAAATATGGGAGTTTAGGGGGCGGGGTGGGGCAGAGTCGTAAGCCGTTTTTTTAAAGAGTAGACCCGCCATTGATACATGTTTGTACGTTACGTTGTAAAATTGTTTCATCTTTAAAGAGTCCAAATGACGCCAAGCAGTATTTAAGAGCTGTCTATTTTAAGAATGGAGACTTCGTTGCAAATTTACCATTCCAATTATTGTTGATTATGTCACGTTTTGGTGGATTTGAGATACCAAACCATTTTGGATTTTATTTCTAAATGATAATGAGATGCTTTTATTTTTAAGACATTTATAGCGTTTTTCCTGATATAATCACTTTATGACCACTGAAAACACTGGAATAAAGTTTTGCCCCACACTTAGCCTTATAGTTGTCTGCTTTCACTTGTTCCATGTTCACATCAATATACGACTATTTATTTTGTAAAATATGTTGTTGTTGTTGTTGTTGTTGTTGTTTAACGTCGCTTTCAACAATTTCGCGACGGTGTCTACTTGAGACAGTATTCTAAGCGCTGTCGCACTGGAGTATCATGCTGCAGACACATGGTATGATACCCCACCCACTCACATTATACTGACACCGGGCCGACCGGTCCTATAATTTTCCTCAAAATGCTGAGCGTCAAGCGAGGAAGCTTCCAGTAACATTTTTAAAGTATTTGGTATGACCCAGTCGGGTATCGAACCCACGACCTTCCGCAAGCGAGGCGGACGCTCTACCTCTAAACCACGCTGCTGTCTATATAACATATGAACCTGTCGCTGTGATACTTAGCTTACTTAGATAAAACAACATGGACACCATTGTCCAAAAGATTCATTTGTAATTTTTAAATGAATTATAATGTTATTGTTTGATTTGAAACTAAAACATGAACATGAATCAATGATATAGTGGTATTATTTATTTGCATATATTCACATTTTATTAAGATAGTATGAAACTGATTTATGTTCTTTTGTTCGAATATTAAGAGTCATTTTTTGCCATCGAGGGCTAAGAGACGGTAAGTTAACTTAACCACTCTTTTTAAAGACCTTGCAAAGTTAACCAGTACTCCAACACACCCATTCCAGCAAGTAACTGATAAATGTCCCACTTAAATCAACGGTGAGAGACGGATAATAATGAGACACAGTGTCGTATATCAATGATCGCTAAGACTGTGACTGGCCGGAGATTCAAACACACGACCCCCGGATTGATAGGCAGACGAGCTACCGACTGAGCTAACCAATTCCCTGTATAAAACTGAAGGAGTTGGTTGGGTGAATTAGAAAAATAATAATCAATTTTGAAATCGAGAGAGAGACAGATATATATATATAGATATATATATATATAGAGAGAGAGAGAGAGAGAGAGAGAGAGAGAGAGAGAGAGAGAGAGAGAAAGAGAGAGAGAGTGAGAGAGAGAGAGAGAGAGAGAGAGAAAGAAAGGGAGAGTGAGAGAAGGGGTGGGACGGGGTTGTTCCTCCGAAGAAGAAATAAAAAATAAATAAATTGAAAAAAGAATGAATGTTGTATCAGAAGCGTTACATGTCATATTAGGAAGTGTATAAGCAAGGTTTACGTTTGAATACATAGTAATGCTGCATATATATTGCAGTGTTACATATACATTAAGTCACACATCTGTAAGTTGATATATACAAACAATATATTTGAAGCTACAGAGTCGATCGATATAAACAAATGCATAATAAGAAAACACTGATTTCAATGTTGATTGCGCATAAGCAATAGGAAGGCGAAACTAAAATGGTGAAAAGTCGAAACAACGATGGTGAAAAGTCGAAACAACGAAGTCGAAATCATACCGACTGTTCACCATGTAGTTTCTTGGTTTTGTTGTTTCGACTTTATGTAATTTAGTAAATTTGCCGCTGGAAGTTGGAAAAGATACATTATGCGAGGCTCTGCACAGCATTGTATTATTTTTCCAAATGAGTTTAATAAATTCAATTATAAATGAGCACGAATGTAAGATTTGTTTTATCACATAACTCAGGAAAAAATTACATTTACCATTTACTTAACAGATCACCTCTATACGTCTCATACAATAATTAATTTTGAACTGTTCTACATATAAAGACATGCACTTCTGGAACACTGGATACACTACCAATGGTTCTAAAAGTGCCTCATTCCCATAGATAGTCCTCTGTTGGTCCAATTTTGCAGAAAAACATGGGGTTGACAAGGTTGCTTTTTCACAATTTCGATGGTTTGATGGCACCACTTCATTTTTGACATTTTTGCCTATTTGTTGCAGTGTATCACTACGCATCTTTAAACTGTTATAACATCATCAAACAGTTCCCAATGTCATTCAAACTTTGCAGAAATCATGAAAATGTTCCAATGTTCCCATATGCACAAAGAAATATGACATTTTATTCATTTTAACAAAAAGTTGTCCAACTGCTTTACACAGCTCAAATTTCGATGGCGTAAGAATCTTGCTACCCTCATGTGAGGGAGGTAATTCTTAAGTGAGACTCAAAGGAACGGGAAAAAAATCGGACATGTTTGTTTCCGTGAGTTATCATTCATATGACAAATTTGGGCTAGTCGAAAAGTACTTTGGCAATTTACGTACGACAGCCGAGTTATACGGAACGATGAATCGGAAGTGATTTTAAACTAGGTTTATATCAAAATTTATGTCATGGGTTTATTATACTTCTGCACCGTAAACAATGTGATAAATATCATGTACGTAACTTATATATGTTATGATCTTAACACAACATCTTCGTCATTCCAACCCTACCATTGAAACTATAGGTACAGCCGCATCAATATTAATAATTGGCGCGACAATGCCGCACCATGCCGCACCATATCGCATACCCCATACAGATAATCGCCGAACATAAAAAATAGAGAACATGATTATTGCAAATAAATTATGTAAGGCTCTACCAAGCATTAAATATGTTTCCTTTTTGCCAACGAATTTAACAATAAATTCAATAATAAATGAGCGCGAATGTAAGATTCTTTTTATCACATAGCTCCGACATCGTTCATTTATCATTTATTTGTCGGATCGCCTCTTCAAGGAATAAGTATTAATCAGCCATATTGATTAGTTTGACACGTAGAAAATACAATAAAAAAGTGCAATCCATTCACTGCTGTTTTTAATAAACAGAATTAAATCATATTTATCAATCCATGTGCGTAAATTACATTTTAATGCTTACGTCTTGCCACATTTGGACTCCTGTTGTTCAATTTGAGGAATTTGTTCTTCTGATCTCATGGATTCGTATAATCAAATTCCTAAGACTATGACATAGAGTTAAATATCAAAAAGCAACACTACGTGACTAATGTACAAAAGGAACTCCACCACCTTCTCTTCGAGATTCATTTAAGTACATACATGATTTACATTCCCGAAACTTCAGGTTTTTTTACATCCAAAAGCCAAACTGTGAATTATTTGATAAATCTTTGTCATATTCAGAATCTGTAATTTGGAATTTCATTCCTGATTTTGTTGGTCGGTTGCGGTTATGACCGTGAAATATTTTTATCTATTCAGATTGGATACGTAAATACCGAAACTAGAAAGTTCAAATGTCAACGGAGATCACGTCGCAATTTGTTAACTGAGACAAAAGGAATTTGTCTACAATACGTTTAATAAAATGGGACATGACGAATTACTAGATCTAATAAAAGACAAACGTCTTGACAAGTTCGGCCGAGAATAAAAATCATTTATATTTAGCGATTCAAATATTCGGACTATCTCGGAGATTTCCAAACTATTTCAAAAGAGTATCGTTTGGATGTTTATTTCTCTATTCATTATTTTTATATTATTAGATATTTTCTATCCGAATAACTTTTTAAAAATTTTTTTTAAACATAACCATTGCGGAGGTGTGTTTGTTTCAGCAAATCAGACCTTAATTCCAGAACAAAACGTTTCTTCTGCACAACTTTTCAAGACGTTTGTCATTTAGAAAAGCAAGCGTCGCATACGATCAAGACTAATTGTGGAAACGCTAAATGTCACAATCAACGTTATGTGTCGCAAGATTGACGTTAAATGTCGCAACCAACGCTAAATATCACAAAACCAGCTGCCGCTATGTTTCGTACTTTTAACGCTAAATGTCGCAAGATTTGTACCGCCGGTATATGTCGCAACCGACGTTATATGTCGCAAAACTGAGTCTGACGTAAAATGTCCCAACCAACGCTAAATGTCACAAAACCATCGGCCGCTATGTGTCGTACCTTTAACGCCAAATGTCGAAAGATTAGTACCACCGGCATATGTCGCAACCAACGTTATATGTCGCAAAACTGACGTTTAATGTCCCAACCAACGCTAAATGTCACAAAACCATCTGCCGCTATGTGTCGTACCTTTAACGCTAAATGTCGAAAGATTAGTACCACCGGCATATGTCCCAACCAACATTATATGTCGCAAAACTGTTAGTTATCACCATCCCTGACTAACAAATTGGTTTACAGGTATATACGTTTATTCAACAACAGCGGTATTCGTATTTGTTTTCCCCTTTAAACCATGGCAAGTTATAAACAAGACACCCTGAAGGCAGAGTACCACCATTGGAAAAAGGAACTGCTTCCGTGGGGTATTGCATAATGGCGGTTATAAATAATCCTCGTTTCTTTTCTTTAAAAATGCATTTTCCTTATTTTAATGCTCTTTTTTTATTTAAATGGCATTATTGATGTTTTTTTAACATTTTGATAGCATTGTCATGTTTGAATTGTGAATTTAGAAAAAAAATAATGATGCTTGGAAATTGGGGGTATGAATACATGACTTCAGAAGTCTACTTTCACTTGTCAACATTGTACACACTGAGCAGAAAAAATCTCTTATATGACGCATGACCCCTACTTTTCTCATCATATTTTGATATTTACTGTAGAATAAAGAACAAAAATCAATGGTGGGTTAATACTTAAAGCAATGAGCTAAATGTCATTGCCAACGATTGTTTGCCAAATAATGAATAAAAATTTAAGTTATGCATCAAACGGATGGACGAACAAACATTGGTTGCAACATTAAACGTCAGTCTTACGACATATAACGTTGCTTGCGACATTTAGCGTCAGTCTTCTGACATATAACGTTGGTTGCGACATTTAGCGTCGGTGCGACATTAAGCGTTGGTAACGACATTAAATGTCAGTCTTACGACATATAACGTTGGTTGCAACAATAAGCGTCGATGCGACATTTAATGTCAGTCGTACAACATATAACGTTGGTTGCGACATTTAACTTAGGTTGCGACGTTTAGCGTCAGTCTTACAGCATATTCCGTTAGTTGCGACATTTAGCGTTGGTTGCGATGTTTAGCGTCAGCCTTACGACATATAACGTTGGTTGCGACATTTATCGTCAGTCTTCTGATATATAACGTTGGTTGCGACATTTAACGTCAGTCTTACGACATACAACGTTGGTTGTGACATTTAACGTCAGTCTTACGACATATAGCGCTAGTTGCGACATTGAGCGTTGGTGCGACATTTAACGTCAGTCTTACGACATATAACGTTGGTTGCGACATTTAGCGTCAGTATTACGACATATAACGTTGGTTGCGACATTTAGCGTCAGTCTTACGACATATAACGTTAGTTGCGACATTTAGCGTCAGTCTTATGACATATAACGTTCGTTGCGACATTTAGCGTCGGTGCGACATTTAACGTTGCCACAAGATCCGCTGTTCAATTTAGATTCTTTTACATGTATAATTACAGATTTTAAGAAAAGCCAATGAAGTTAATATTTATATATTTAAATTGAAAAAACAGCTGAAGAGAATATATATTTCAACAACAAAGTAACGAATTCCAAATCCCCTCTTACGTATATGCTATGTATCAATACTTGAATTCAGAAATTAGTACTACAATGAAAATAACTTATAACCTCTGTTTATAAGCTGATAATAAGTTCAAGTAAGTCATATAGCTGCATGTGTCTGGTACACATGGATATTTCGAGGATTATATATAGTATGTAGTACCAAGTTGTATAATAACTTATCATTATTTGCCGAGATTGCCTATCAATATTTGCCGAGATTGCCTATCAGTATTTGCCGAGATTGCCTATCGGTATTTGCCGAGATTGCCTATCAGTATTTGCCGAGATTGCCTATCAAAATTTGCCGAGATTGCCTATCGGTATTTGCCGAGATTGCCTATCAGTATTTGCCGAGATTGCCTATTATTATTCGCCAAGATTGCCTATCAGTATTTGCCGAGATTGTCTATTATAATTTGCCGAGATTGCCTATCAGTATTTGCCGATATTGCATATCACCATTTGCCGATATTGCATATCATTATTTGCCGAGATTGCTTATTATCATTTGCCGAAATTGCCTATCAGTATTTGCCGGGATTGCCTAATATTATTTGCCGAGATTGCCTATCGTTATTTGCCGAAATTCCATATTTATATTTGCCGAAATTGCCTATCATTATTTGCCTAGATTGCCTATCGTTATTTGCCGAGATTGCCTAATATTATTTGCCGAGATTGCCTATCATCATTGGCCGAGATTGCCTATTATCATTGGCCGAGATTACTTATTATTATTTGCCGAGATTGCATATCGTTATTTGCCGAGATTGCCTAATATTATTTGCCGAGAGTGCCTATTATCAAAGACCGAGACTGACTATCAGCATTTGCCGTTTATCATTGGCCGAGATTGCCTATTATTATTTGCCGAGATTGCTTATTATTATTTGCCGAGATTGCCTATCATCATTGGCCGAGATTGCCTATTATTATTTGCCGAGATTGCTTATTATTATTTGCCGAGATTGCCTATCATCATTGGCCGAGATTGCCTATTATCATTGGCCGAGATTACTTATTATTATTTGCCAAGATTGCATATCGTTATTTGCCGAGATTGCCTAATATTATTTGCCGAGAGTGCCTATTATCAAAGGCCGAGACTGACTATCAGCATTTGCCGTTTATTATTGGCCGAGATTGTCTATTGTAATTTGCCGAGATTGCTTATTATTATTTGCCGAGATTGCCTATCAGCATTTGCCGTTTATCATTGGACGAGATTGCCTATTATCATTGGCCGAGATTGCCTATTATTATTGGCCGAGATTGCCTATTATTATTTGCAGAGATTGCCTATTATCATTGGCCAAGATTGCCTATTATTATTTGCAGAGATTGCCTATCATCATTGGCCGAGATTACTTATTATTATTTGCCAAGATTGCATATCGTTATTTGCCGAGATTGCCTAATATTATTTGCCGAGAGTGCCTATTATCAAAGGCCGAGACTGACTATCAGCATTTGCCGTTTATCATTGGCCGAGATTGCCTATTATTATTTGCCGAGATTGCTTATTATTATTTGCCGAGATTGCCTATTATCATTGGCCGAGATTGCCTATTATTATTTGCAGAGATTGCCTATTATCATTGGCCGAGATTGCCTATTATCATTGGCCGAGATTGCCTATTGTTATTTGCCGAGATTGACTATCACTATTTTCCGTTTATCATTGGCCGAGATTGCCTATTATCTTAGGTCGAGATTGCCAATCATTATTTGCCGAGATTGCCTATCGTTATTTGCCGAGATTGCCTAATATTATTTGCCGAGATTACTTATTATCATTGGCCGAGATTGCCTATTATCATTGGCCGAGATTGCCTATTATTATTTGCCGAGATTGCCTATTGTCATTTGCCAAGATTGCCTAATACTATTTGCCGAGATTGCCTATTATCATTTGCCGAGATTGCCTATTATTATTTGCCGAAATTGCATATCAGCATTTGCCGTTTATCATTGGCCAAGATTGCCTATTATCATTGGCCGAGATTGCCTATTATTATTTGCCGAGATTGCCTATTATCATTGGACGAGATTGCTTATTATTATTTGCCGAGATTGCCTATTATCATTGGCCAAGATTGCCTATTATCATTGGCCGAGATTGATTGCCTATTGTTATTTGCCGAGATTGCCTATCAGTATTTGCCGTTTATTATTGGCAGATATTGCCTATTATCATTGGCCGAGATTGCCTAATATTTTTGGCCGAGATTGCCTTTTATTATTTGCCGTTTATCATTGGCCGAGATTGCCTATTATCATTGGCCGAGATTGCCTATTATTATTTGCCGAGATTGCCTATTGTTATTTGCCGAAATTGCCTATCAGTATTTGCCGTTTATCATTGGCCGAGATTGCCTGTTATCATTGGCCGAGATTGCCTATCATTATTAGCCGAGATTGCCTATTATTATTTGCCGAGATTGCCTATCGTTATTTGCCGAAATTGCATATCTTTATTTGACGAAATTGCCTATCATTATTTGCCGAGATTGCCTATCGTTATTTGCCGAGATTGCCTAGTATTATTTGCCGAGATTGCCTATTATCATTGGCTGAGATTGCCTATTATTATTTGCCGTTTATCATTGGCCGAGATTGCCTATTATCATTGGCGGAGATTGCCTATTATCATTGGCCGAGATTGCCTCTTATCATTGGCCGAGATTGTCTATTGTAATTGTCCGAGATTGCCTATTATCATTTGCCGAGATTGCTTATTGTTATTTGCCGAGATTGCCTATCAGTATTTGCTGTTTATCATTGGCCGAGATTGCCTATTATCATTGGCCGAGATTGCCTATCATTATTTGTCGAGATTGCCTATTAATATTTGCCGAGATTGCCTATCGTTATTTGCCGAGATTGCCTAGTATTATTTGCCGAGATTGCCTATTATCATTGGCCGAGATTGCCTATTATTATTTGCCGAGATTGCCTATCGTTATTTGCCGAGATTGCCTATCAGCATTTGCCGTTTATCATTTGCCGAGATTGCCTATTATCATTGGCCGAGATTGCCTATTATTATTAGCCGAGATTGCATTTTATTATTTGCCGTTTATCATTGGCCGAGATTGCCTATTATCATTGGCCGTGATTGCCTATTATTATTTGCCGATATTGCCTATCGTTCTTTGCCAAGATTGCCTATCAGTATTTGCTGTTTATCATTGGCCGAGATTGCCTATTATCATTGGCCGAGATTGCCTTTTATCATTGGCCGAGATTGCCTATTGTTATTTGCCTAGATTGCCTAACAGTATTTGCCGTTAATCATTGGCCGAGATTGCCTATCAGCATTTGCCGTTAATCATTGGCCGAGATTGCCTATTATCATTGGCCGAGATTGCCTATTATTATTTGCCGAGATTGCCTATTGTTATTTGCCGAGATTGCCTATCAGTATTTGCCGTTTATCATTGGCCGAAATTGTCTATCATTATTTGCCGAGATTGCCTATCAGTATTTGCCGAAATTGCCTATCAGTATTTGCCGAGATTGTCTATCATTATTTGCCGAGATTGCCTATCAGTATTTGCCGAGATTGCCTATTAGTATTTGCCGAGATTGTCTATTATTATTTGTCGTGATTGTCTATCATTATTTGCCGAGATTGCCTATCGTTATTTGCCGAGATTGCCTATCAGTATTTGCCGTTTACCATTGGCCAAGATTGCCTATTATTATTTGCCGAGATTGCCTATCGTTATTTGCCGTGATTGCCTAATATTATTTGCCGAGATTGCCTATTATCATTGGCCGAGATTGCCTATTATTATTTGCAGAGATTGCCTATCGTTCTTTGCCGAGATTGCTTATCAGTATTTGCCTATTATCATTGGCCGAGATTGCCTATTTTCATTGGCCGAGATTGCCTATCAGCATTTGCCGTTCATCATTGGCCGAGATTGCTTAGTATTATTTTACGAGATTTCCTATTGTCATTGGCCGAGATTGCTTATTATTATTTGTCGAGATTGCCTATTATCATTGGATGAGATGGCCTATTTTCATTGGCCGAGATTGCCTATTATTATTTGCCGAGATTGCCTATCAGCATTTGCCGTTGAACATTTGCCGAGATTACCTATAAGTATTTGCCGAGATTGTCTATCATTATTTGCCGAAATTGCCTATCAGTATTTGCCGAAATTGCTTATCATTATTTACCGAGATTGCCTATCGTTATTTGCCGAAATTGCCTATTATCATTGGCTGAGATTGCCTATTATCATTGGCCGAGATTGCCTATTTTTATTTGCCGAGATTGCCTATCGTTATTTGCCGAGATTGCCTATCGTTATTTGCCGAGATTGCCTATCGTTATTTGCCGAAATTACCTATTATCATTGGCCGAGATTGCCTATTATCATTGGCCGAGATTGCCTACTATAATTGGCCGAGATTGCCTATCAGCATTTTACGTTAATCATTGGCCGAGATTGCCTATTATTATTTGCCGAGATTGCCTATTATAATTTGCCGAGCTTGCCTATAATCATTTGCCGAGATTGCCTATTATCATTGGCCGAGATTGCATATTATCATTGGGCGAGATTGCCTATTATTAATGGCCGATATTGCCTATTATCATTGCCTATTATCATTGGCCAAGATTGCCTATTATCATTGGCCGAGATTGCCTATTGTTATTTGCCGAGATTGCCTATCAGTATTTGCCTATTATCATTGGCCGAGATTGCCTGTCATTTTTTGCCGAGATTGCCCATCGTTATTTGCCGAAATTGCATATCTTTATTTGCCAAAATTGCCTATCATTATTTCTCGAGATTGCCTATCGTTATTTGCCGAGATTGCCTATCGTTATTTGCCGAAATTGCCTAGTATTATTTGCCGATATTGCCTATTATCATTGGCCGAGATTGCCTATAATCATTGGCCGAGATTGCCTATTATTATTTGCCGAGATTACCTATCGTTATTTGCCAAGATTGCCTATCAGTATTTGCCGTTTATCATTGGCCGAGATTGCCTATTATCATTGGCCGAGATTGCCTATAATCATTGGCCGAGATTGCTTTTTATCTTTGGCCGAGATTGCCTATTGTTATTTGCTTAGATTGCCTATCAGCATTTGCCGTTAATCATTGGCCGAGATTGCATATTATCATTGGCCGAAATTGCCTATTATTATTGGCCGAGATTGCCTATTATTATTTGCCGAGATTGCCTATCAGCCTTTGCCGTTAATCATTGGCGGAGATTGCCTATTATTATTTGCCGAGATTGCCTATTGTTATTTGCCGAGATTGCCTGTTGTTATTTGCCGAGATTGCCTATCAGTATTTGCCGTTTATCATTGGCCGAGATTGTCTATCATTACTTGCCGAGATTGCCTATCAGTATTTGCCGAGATTGACTACCAGTATTTGCCGAGATTGTCTATCATTATTTGCCAAGATTGCCTATTAGTATTTGCCAAGATTGTCTATCATTATTTGTCGTGATTGTCTATCATTATTTGACGAGATTGCCTATCATTATTTGCCGAGATTGCCTATAGTTATTTGCCGAGATTGCCTATCAGTATTTGCCGTTTACCATTGGCCGAGATTGCCTATTATTATTTGCCGAGATTGCTTATCGTTATTTGCCGTGATTGCCTAATATTATTTGCCGAGATTGCCTATTATCATTGGCCGAGATTGCCTATTATTTTTTGCCGAGCTTGTCTATCGTTCTTTTCCGAGATTGCTTATCAGTATTTGCCTATTATCATTTGCCGAGATTGCCTATTATCATTGGCCGAGATTGCCTATTTTCATTGGCCGAGATTGCCTATTTTCATTGGCAGAGATTGCCTATCAGCATTTGCCCTTCATCATTGGCCGAGATTGCCTATTATTATTTTCCGAGATTGCCTATTGTCATTGGCCGAGATTGCCTATTATTATTTGCCGAGATTGCCTATTATCATTGGCTGAGAAGGCCTATTTTCATTGGCCGAGATTGCCTATTATTATTTGCCGAGATTGCCTATCAGCATTTGCCGTTTATCATTGGCCGAGATTGCCTATCAGTATTTGCCGAGATTACCTATCAGAATTTGCCGAGATTGTCTATCATTATTTGCCGAAATTACCTATCAGTATTTGCTTAAATTGCCTATCATTATTTACCGAGATTGCCTATCGTTATTTGCCGAAATTGCCTATTATCATTGGCCGAGATTGCCTATTATCATTGGCCGAGATTGCCTATTATTATTTGCCGAGATTGCCTATCGTTATTTGCTGAGATTGCCTATCAGTATTTGCCGTTTATCATTGGCCGAGATTGCCTTTTATCATTGGCCGAGATTGCCTATTATCATTGGCCGATATTGCCTATCAGCATTTTACGTTTATCATTGTCCGAGATTGCCTATTATTATTTGCAAGATTGCCTATTGTCATTGGCCGAGATTGCCTATTATAATTTGCCGAGATTGCCTATTATCATTTGCCGAGATTGCCTATTATTATTTGCCGAGATTGCCTTTGATCATTTGCCGAGATTGCCTATTATCATTGGCCGAAATTGCATATTATCATTTGCCGAGATTGCCTATTATCATTGGCCGAGATTGCCTATTATCATTGGGCGAGATTGCCTATTATTAATGGCCGAGATTGCCTATTATCATTGCCTATTATCATTGGCCGAGATTGCCTATTATCATTCGCCGAGATTGCCTATTGTTATTTGCCAAGATTGCCTCTCAGTATTTGCCTATTATCATTGGCCTAGATTGCCTGTTATCATTGGCCGAGATTGACTATCATTATTTGCCGAGATAGCCTATTATTATTTGCCGAGATTGCCTATCGTTATAATTGCATATCTTTATTTGCCAAAATTGCCTATCATTATTTGCCGAGATTGCCTATCGGTATTTGCCGAGATTGCCTAATATTATTTGCCGATATTGCCTATTATCATTGGCCGAGATTGCCTATTATCATTGGCCGAGATTGCCTATTATCATTGGCCGAGATTGCCTATTATTATTTGCCGAGATTGCCTATCGTTCTTTGCCAAGATTGCCTATCAGTATTTGCCGTTTATCATTGGCCGAGATTGCCTATTATCATTGGCCGAGATTGCCTTTAATCATTGGCCGAGATTGCCTATTGTTATTTTCCTAGATTGCCTATCAGCATTTGCCGTTTATCATTGGCCGAGATTGCCTATTATCATTGGCTGAGATTGCCTATTATTATTGGCCGAGATTGCCTATTATTATTGGCCGAGATTGCCTATCAGCATTTGCCGTTAATCATTGGCCGAGATTGCCGTTTATCATTGGCCGAGATTGTCTATTATCATTGGCCGAGATTGCCTATTATTATTTGCCGAGATTGCCTATTGTTATTTGCCGAGATTGCCTATCAGCATTTGCCGTTGATCATTGGCCGAGATTGCCTATTGTTATTTGCCGAGATTGCCTATTGTTATTTGCCAAGATTGCCTATCAGTATTTGCCGTTTATCATTGGCCGAGATTGTCTATCATTACTTGCCGAGATTGCCTATCAGTATTTGCCGAGATTGCCTATCAGTATTTGCCGAGATTGCCTATTAGTATTTGCCGAGATTGTCTATCATTATTTGTCGTGATTGTCTATCATTATTTGCCGAGATTGCCTATCATTATTTGTCGAGATTGCCTATCGTTATTTGCCGAGATTGCCTATCGTTATTTGCCAATATTGCCTATCAGTATTTGCCGTTTACCATTGGCCGAGATTGCCTATTATTATTTGCCAAGATTGCCTATCGTTATTTGCCGAGATTGCCTATCATTATTTGCCGAGTTTGCTTAACAGTATTTGCCGAGATTGCCTATCATTATTTGCCGAGATTGCCTATCGTTATTTGCCGATATTGCCTATCAGTATTTGCCGTTTACCATTGGCCGAGATTGCCTATTATTATTTGCCAAGATTGCCTATTGTTATTTGCCGAGATTGCCTATCATTATTTGCCGAGTTTGCCTAACAGTATTTGCCGAGATTGCCTATCATTATTTGCCGAGATTGCCTATCAGTATTTGCCGAGATTGCCTATCATTATTTGCCGAGATTGTGTCACAGGATGACCTTAGTGTTGGGCTAACTCACGAAAGAATCAATGACGGAGAATACATTTACATAAGTTTAATACAACTTTAAAAATATGTTCAATATATATACAATTATATATAAAAAAACAAGCGAATACACAAATGAAATATGAAAAGAATGTTCTTATGAACGTTTAAGACGTTCTTAGTATTGTTCTAAATACTTAATTTATAAGACACTAAAATGTTGTTAAAGCTAAACCAATGTTGATCTATGATCTAGCGCGATAACTGTGATGCGCGAGAGCTCATGAAGATGATGATGCGCGAATTCAATGGGTGATTGTCATCAAATGCCTTCTATAAGGGTTGATGACGTGATCTAATGATGGTTAACCTCCAATGAGGTTGTGGATGACGTTCCTCCAGTGAGGACTGATAACGGGCCCACCTCGTGTCCCGGGGTGTCGATACTATGACCTGGCCCTGTTGCGCCGGTACGGGGACCGTCTCCACCGCTCGTAAACGTTATGTTGATTCTCGTGTAGAATCACCTGAAGGGCTTACACACCCTAAAGGCTTAGCTCCACTCCGGGAGGCTTATATCCTGGATGGCTTAGATCCTGGATGGCTTAGATCCTGGATGGCTTAGGCTGTAATTATACATACGTTTTAGGTGTCGGTTGACAAACATAACAATCTTGCATAATTATCATTACCCAAACAAATCATTATTCAATCAATATATTTAAGCTGTACTAATGATGAGTAGCACTGTATACATATTCTGCAACGCCGTGTATACGCTATGTACGTCGCTGTTAATCAATGCCCCTAATACATGTAATATAAACATTATCAAAATACTCATATATTACACTCACTGAGATATACATGCACGCATGTCAACTAATGACCCCATTATACAACGCTATGCATACGCGTCGAACATTTATTCTAGTCAATCATCTCATTGTTAACTAATGTTAACAATCGTGTATTACAATCACTTAGTTATACGCCAATCGTTAACTAATGCACCTATTATCCACTTTTATCAAATTAATATTGTTTTACAATTAATGATCAATTACAATAATTACATCTAATAAAGTAACTTCAAAATCATATGCTAGTCTAAAGTTAATGTTTGATAAACATCAATGCTAACCGGATGTCGTAATCGCCAAACAAGATGGCGCCGCCCACTGAATACAAATGTACGATAAAAGTTTGAGAAAATAATTACTAACCACATTTTGCCTGTGAGTTTGCCGTCCAATCTCTGTTCCAACAACGTACTATCGACTATTCCGGCGAGAGCTAGAAGACAATGGGTTTTATAGCAAACATTACGCCCAAATCCCTATTTCCCCCGTTCAATCCGTGACAAACGCGGCTAAATCTGCAGTATTGAATCTACAAGAGAGGCCCCTTGTACACTTTTGCCGTGTAAGGAAGATATACCCATACGTTTACATGCATTAGCACAAAACTAAACTTATGACACGGCCTCTCTGGCGGCCACTTAAAATGTGCACGCTTTTACGTGTTAAATGAATATATCATGACTATTGTGAAATTGTTTCAACTCGAACAATATATTTGGGTGTACCTGATAACTTACAAGAGCTATGTACGACCAGTATACTCTACTGGTGACATTTTGTGACAACATCTCCCCACTTAAAGAAAGTGCTACACTTTTTAAAATTCAACAAAATGATAATTAATATTAACACGTTAAGAAACTATTAATTCTTCTTAGCAACTGACCAGTCAAAACGTACAAGCTGATCGCTCATCCACTGCAGTTATAATCTAACTATAATATGTAATTACAATTTCAACACTATTTTACAATTGTACACTACACTGCAATACACTATTATATTAAACCGGTGATTATGTGCGGCGACTTAAATAGTCTGCCCCAATATTGTCCTTTCCTCGGATCGCTTTAATTTTCATCCGGTAAGGCTGCAGAGTCAGTGCCCACCTCATTAACCTACTGTTAGCTACCTTTGCTTTATTCATATAAGCTAACGGTTGGTGGTCAGTCTCCAAGACAAATTCCTTACCAAAAACATACCGGTGGAATTTACTGACACCCCACACTACTGCAAGACACTCCCTTTCGATAACAGAGTAGTTACATTCCCGGGGTAATAGTTTCCGACTTGCGTAAGCCACGGGGAGACTACACCCATCTTGCTCTTGCAGTAGGACTGCACCCACCCCGATATCGGAGGCATCCGTTCTGAGGATAAACTCCTGGTCAAGTTCAGGTAATTTTAGTATTGGGGTTTTGACCAGACTCCCCTTTAAAGATACAAAAGCTCGCTCCTGGCTTTCCCCCCAAGTTATACTATTGGGTTGACCTTTCTTTGTTAAGTCTGACAAAGGTGCAGCTATAGCCGAAAAGTTTGGAATAAACTTCCTGTAAAAACCCGCCAACCCTAAAAATGACCTAACTTGTTTCTTTGTCTCGGGTCTTGGTGCTTCCTGAATTGCCTTGACCTTGTCGGGGTTGGGTTTCAATTTCTGGTCCCTCCCGACAACATGACCCAGACACTCTATATCTGCGTAACCTATGTGACATTTGCTAGGTTTTGCAGTCAGTTTAAACCGGCGTAGCCGTTCCAACAGATTACGTAGAGCATTAATATGGTCGTCAAATGTTGTTGTAAACACCAGGATGTCATCTACAAAACTGTCTGAGTTGGACAAATCCTTCAGGACCTTCCTCATCAACCTACAGAATGTTGCTGGGGCGTTGACGAGCCCAAAGGGCATGACCTTGAACTTAAAAAGTCCTTCCGAAGTTTCGAAGGAGGTCATCTCTTTAGCTCGGTCTGAAAGTGGGACTTGCCAATAACCTTTACTGAGGTCTAACTTGGAGAAATACGAATATCCCGCAAGTTTAGAGAATACCTCCTCAATATTAGGCATTGGCTCGGCATCAAAGATGGTACGTTTATTGATCTGCCTAAAATCGATGCAGAATCGAATTGACCCATCTTTCTTCTTAATAAGTACGACTGGGGATGAAAATGGGGCGTTTGAAGGTTCGATGACACCCAATTTCAACATGTCTTTCACCTCCTCATCAACAATTGATCGGGAGTGAAATGGAATGGGATACCCCTTAATTCTAATTGGTTCCCCTGATGTGAGGACAATATCATGTTGCACTCCATCTGTCTGCCCCGGTTTTTCGGACAAGACATCACTGAACTCCGAGAGTAAACTGCCAACCTCTCGTTGCTGCTCTACACTAAGCATGTCCGATATGTCTACATCGGCTGCTGTCTCCCTACCTACACTAGTGGGAAAATACATGGGACTAGTGTCCTCACTACTGTCTTCCTCACTATCCTCAATAACTGCAACATTAACTACGGTTAATAACCCTTGTTGCACATTATCGGTTCTACTGATATACTCTTTCAGCATATTCGCATGAAAGGTCTTTAACTTTCCGTTTATCTCGATACGGTAATCCATAGTGTTCACTATCCCTGTAACGTAAAACGGACCTTTCCATTGTAATAACAACTTGTTATTGTCGGTCGGGAGTAACAGTAACACCTGGTCACCTATCTTAAACTTCCTAGCTCTAGCTTTCTGGTCATAGTACCGTTTATACTTGGTACTTGCCTTAACTAACTGACTTTGAGCTATCTTACAAGTCTCCTCTAGTTTCTCCTTAAGATCTAAAACATACTGATATGTAGTCTTAACCTCATCGCTATCTACTTCATCTGCCCACATCTCTCTAAGAATCCTCATGGGACCTCTAACTGACCTTCCGTACAATAACTCAAACGGAGAAAACCCTAAACTTTCTTGTGGAACCTCTCTAAATGCAAACAACAAAGCATTGAGATACTTGTCCCAATCTTTGGGTCTCTCTGTACACATACGCCGTAACATTTGCTTTAACGTCCCGTTAAATCGTTCGACTAACCCGTTACACATAGGGTGATATGGTGTTGTCATGATTTGACGCAAAGACAATAACCTGCTTACTTCAGCCATAAGTTCTGACGTAAACTGTGACCCACAATCAGTCAGCATTTCCTCTGGTACACCTAGCCTACTGAATATATCAACTAATGCCTCCGCTACTCTCTCAGTTTCAATTGAGGGCAATGCCACTGCCTCCGGATACCTAGTTGCATAGTCGACCATGGTTAAAATGTACCTATTTTTCCTATCCGACACTGGAAAAATTGGTCCCACTATGTCTACGGCTACCCGCTTAAATGGTATATCTATCAGTGGCATCTGACCTAAATGTACTTTGGTCACTCGACCTTTTGGTACTGTCCTTTGGCATACATCGCAGGACCTACAATACCTAGTTACATCTCCACTAACGCCTGGCCAATAAAATTCTGCCAATACTCTATCTGACGTTTTCTTTACGCCTAAATGACCTCCCATAATTGACTCATGAGCTACCTTAAGCACTGTCGTTCTATACTGGGTAGGTACCACTAATTGGTGAAACTGTCTACTACCACTATCTTCAAATTCTCTGTACAATAACCTATTCTTATGTACAAACTTACAACTACCGGACCCTTTATACTTCTTCACTACACCATCCTTGGCCTTCACTTTATAAGGCTCTAACGACTCGTCTTGAGTTTGTGCTTCTATGAACTCCGCTTTGGATATGTCACCTATGGCTGCAGGAACCTTTAATTTTCTATAAGCCTGAGCTTGCTTCTGAACCTGCGCTCTAGTCTCTACTGCATTACTTATGCTACTTCTAAAATCGGACATTACCGGAAGTACTGAACCTTCTATGTTCCCTATCGTTATATCATACATCGGGTCGTCCATACATAGTGCCTCTGTAGTCCCGTTAAAGAAAGGTGTATCTACATCTATTCTCGCTATTGGCACGTGTTCTACCGACTTATTTAACAACATACACGGTGCCTGTTTACCTACCAACTGGTCATCCGTAACTAAACTACGCCTAACTACCACACCTGTACACCCTGTATCCCTCATTACAGTTACGTCCGTACCATTCACTCTACCATCTGCCGTTGGAAGATTTGCGTACGGAAAGAGACATGTTCCGATCTTCGCCATTGCACCTTCCGCTTTAACACAACAGCTACTACTCTCGGTTTTAATAACCGGACTATTACTACCTCTACCTCTACCTCTACCTCGGTTTTGACCACCTCTACTTCTACCGAAATTCCATGGGTTGTTAAAACCTTGGTTCCGACTCCCTCCATTGTTGTCCACTCTACTATGGTCACTAAAATTGTCTACGACAGCGGACACGTTTACCGCTTTCCTACACTCATGTGAAGCATGATTCCCATTACAGTGACGACAACGAATAAAAGGTCTCCCTATGTTACCACTATTGCTACCTCCTCTAGTACCCATCGAACTACCTCCACCTCTATAGTTTCCACTCTGGCCTTTTTGTTTATGACTATGATCATTCCCTTGCCTATCCCTAAAAGTTCTGTCTTTCGACACTACATTATGAGCTCCACCTCTAGCCTCGGCAAACTGATCTGCTTGTGTTGCCATTTCATCTACACTAGTTAGTTTTCTTTCTTTTAGAAATAAGAACAGATCTCTACTACAAACATTGAATAGCTGGTCCCGCAACAAGAAATCTATGAGGCCCTGATAAGTCTGCGCTACCTTCCCTAACTCTAACCACCTATCTAAGTAATTTCTAGACCTACTAATAAACTGAATAAATGATTCGCCTTTCTCAGGCAGACAAGCTCTAAACCGCTTTCTAAAACCTTCTTCAGTTAACTCAAATCTCTTTAAAAGAGCATCCTTTAACTTGTCATAGTCAAGAGCATCTACACTAGGCAATCGAGAAAATACGTCTAAGGCCTTGCCTCTCAATAACGCACTTAAATGAACTGCCCACTTAGCTTTGGTCCATTCCTGTAACTCAGCATAACGCTCGAACCGTAACAAGTAACTGTCCATGTTATCGTGGTCAGCATCAAAGTATGGTAACTTAGAACCTTTTAACTTCCCAGAATAACTACCTTTCTCTTCAATTTTACTATCCTTACTATGTGCCTTAGCCGCTTCCAACTCTAAAGCTAACTTATGCTCATACTCTTTTTGCTCCCTCTCCATCATTGCATTAGCCTTAGCTAGTCTACCATCTGTTTCGAACCTCTCATGTTCTAACGCTTGCTTCTCCCTTACTAATCTACTTTCATCATCTCGCTTCTCTTTAGCTAACCTACCTTCTAATTCTAACTTCTCTGTGGCTAGTCTACTTTCTAATTCTAACCTATCTTTATCAGCTTCTAGCTTCTCTTTAGCTAATCTACTTTCTTCATCTCTTTCCTGCTTTGCTAATTCTCTTTCCTTAATTCTAAATTCCCTTTCCCTAGCCTGTTCGTCTTTAACAAAGGTTCTAAGCTCCTCTCCAGCATACCCTAACTCCTTACCCATTTCCGTAAGATCCTTTATGGACGTCATGGTTATAGACATTGTGGACTACACACTACAATATTACAATACACACGTCACTAATAATCCTACTCAACTAACTACTACTGGCAAGTCACTGTGTCCTCAGTAAATACCTGGGCATCATCATAGGACAAGTTACATACACATTTGTACTAGCGCTAACTACTAACGGTTATGTATAGATAGTATCTAGCTTCCACAAACATATACACTACATAAAATATCTATATTTGATATTAGACATAAACCTTAAACAATCATAGAAATGTGTATGACATGAACATATTTATTTACTCCCCCATCAATATAAGTTTACTCGAGTGTCACAACATGAGTAGAACGTCTTGTTCGCCAACCTGATTGGATACTATTGGTATATCAAGGGAGGTAAAACAAATTATTTAGCAAAAAGTGCCTCAGACCCACTCGTGTAGACCACTGCGACCTCGCGCCAAGGAAAGAACGGACAAAACAAAAGTTTGGACTCACCCTACCCTTGTCGTGTCTTGACTTGTCTTCCAAGCTTTGGCCGTGATCGTCGACAGTCGCCTTGATGGATCAGAGGGTGGTACACAATTCTAAAATAATAAGTAGAGATTTAGTATATCATAATAAAGATCACTTTTTGATTCTTTCCCTTCGTAGTCGCCCAAAATCCCACTACTCTGAAAACCAGTTGTCACAGGATGACCTTAGTGTTGGGCTAACTCACGAAAGAATCAATGACGGAGAATACATTTACATAAGTTTAATACAACTTTAAAAATATGTTCAATATATATACAATTATATATAAAAAAACAAGCGAATACACAAATGAAATATGAAAAGAATGTTCTTATGAACGTTTAAGACGTTCTTAGTATTGTTCTAAATACTTAATTTATAAGACACTAAAATGTTGTTAAAGCTAAACCAATGTTGATCTATGATCTAGCGCGATAACTGTGATGCGCGAGAGCTCATGAAGATGATGATGCGCGAATTCAATGGGTGATTGTCATCAAATGCCTTCTATAAGGGTTGATGACGTGATCTAATGATGGTTAACCTCCAATGAGGTTGTGGATGACGTTCCTCCAGTGAGGACTGATAACGGGCCCACCTCGTGTCCCGGGGTGTCGATACTATGACCTGGCCCTGTTGCGCCGGTACGGGGACCGTCTCCACCGCTCGTAAACGTTATGTTGATTCTCGTGTAGAATCACCTGAAGGGCTTACACACCCTAAAGGCTTAGCTCCACTCCGGGAGGCTTATATCCTGGATGGCTTAGATCCTGGATGGCTTAGATCCTGGATGGCTTAGGCTGTAATTATACATACGTTTTAGGTGTCGGTTGACAAACATAACAATCTTGCATAATTATCATTACCCAAACAAATCATTATTCAATCAATATATTTAAGCTGTACTAATGATGAGTAGCACTGTATACATATTCTGCAACGCCGTGTATACGCTATGTACGTCGCTGTTAATCAATGCCCCTAATACATGTAATATAAACATTATCAAAATACTCATATATTACACTCACTGAGATATACATGCACGCATGTCAACTAATGACCCCATTATACAACGCTATGCATACGCGTCGAACATTTATTCTAGTCAATCATCTCATTGTTAACTAATGTTAACAATCGTGTATTACAATCACTTAGTTATACGCCAATCGTTAACTAATGCACCTATTATCCACTTTTATCAAATTAATATTGTTTTACAATTAATGATCAATTACAATAATTACATCTAATAAAGTAACTTCAAAATCATATGCTAGTCTAAAGTTAATGTTTGATAAACATCAATGCTAACCGGATGTCGTAATCGCCAAACAAGATGGCGCCGCCCACTGAATACAAATGTACGATAAAAGTTTGAGAAAATAATTACTAACCACATTTTGCCTGTGAGTTTGCCGTCCAATCTCTGTTCCAACAACGTACTATCGACTATTCCGGCGAGAGCTAGAAGACAATGGGTTTTATAGCAAACATTACGCCCAAATCCCTATTTCCCCCGTTCAATCCGTGACAAACGCGGCTAAATCTGCAGTATTGAATCTACAAGAGAGGCCCCTTGTACACTTTTGCCGTGTAAGGAAGATATACCCATACGTTTACATGCATTAGCACAAAACTAAACTTATGACACGGCCTCTCTGGCGGCCACTTAAAATGTGCACGCTTTTACGTGTTAAATGAATATATCATGACTATTGTGAAATTGTTTCAACTCGAACAATATATTTGGGTGTACCTGATAACTTACAAGAGCTATGTACGACCAGTATACTCTACTGGTGACATTTTGTGACAACATCTCCCCACTTAAAGAAAGTGCTACACTTTTTAAAATTCAACAAAATGATAATTAATATTAACACGTTAAGAAACTATTAATTCTTCTTAGCAACTGACCAGTCAAAACGTACAAGCTGATCGCTCATCCACTGCAGTTATAATCTAACTATAATATGTAATTACAATTTCAACACTATTTTACAATTGTACACTACACTGCAATACACTATTATATTAAACCGGTGATTATGTGCGGCGACTTAAATAGTCTGCCCCAATATTGTCCTTTCCTCGGATCGCTTTAATTTTCATCCGGTAAGGCTGCAGAGTCAGTGCCCACCTCATTAACCTACTGTTAGCTACCTTTGCTTTATTCATATAAGCTAACGGTTGGTGGTCAGTCTCCAAGACAAATTCCTTACCAAAAACATACCGGTGGAATTTACTGACACCCCACACTACTGCAAGACACTCCCTTTCGATAACAGAGTAGTTACATTCCCGGGGTAATAGTTTCCGACTTGCGTAAGCCACGGGGAGACTACACCCATCTTGCTCTTGCAGTAGGACTGCACCCACCCCGATATCGGAGGCATCCGTTCTGAGGATAAACTCCTGGTCAAGTTCAGGTAATTTTAGTATTGGGGTTTTGACCAGACTCCCCTTTAAAGATACAAAAGCTCGCTCCTGGCTTTCCCCCCAAGTTATACTATTGGGTTGACCTTTCTTTGTTAAGTCTGACAAAGGTGCAGCTATAGCCGAAAAGTTTGGAATAAACTTCCTGTAAAAACCCGCCAACCCTAAAAATGACCTAACTTGTTTCTTTGTCTCGGGTCTTGGTGCTTCCTGAATTGCCTTGACCTTGTCGGGGTTGGGTTTCAATTTCTGGTCCCTCCCGACAACATGACCCAGACACTCTATATCTGCGTAACCTATGTGACATTTGCTAGGTTTTGCAGTCAGTTTAAACCGGCGTAGCCGTTCCAACAGATTACGTAGAGCATTAATATGGTCGTCAAATGTTGTTGTAAACACCAGGATGTCATCTACAAAACTGTCTGAGTTGGACAAATCCTTCAGGACCTTCCTCATCAACCTACAGAATGTTGCTGGGGCGTTGACGAGCCCAAAGGGCATGACCTTGAACTTAAAAAGTCCTTCCGAAGTTTCGAAGGAGGTCATCTCTTTAGCTCGGTCTGAAAGTGGGACTTGCCAATAACCTTTACTGAGGTCTAACTTGGAGAAATACGAATATCCCGCAAGTTTAGAGAATACCTCCTCAATATTAGGCATTGGCTCGGCATCAAAGATGGTACGTTTATTGATCTGCCTAAAATCGATGCAGAATCGAATTGACCCATCTTTCTTCTTAATAAGTACGACTGGGGATGAAAATGGGGCGTTTGAAGGTTCGATGACACCCAATTTCAACATGTCTTTCACCTCCTCATCAACAATTGATCGGGAGTGAAATGGAATGGGATACCCCTTAATTCTAATTGGTTCCCCTGATGTGAGGACAATATCATGTTGCACTCCATCTGTCTGCCCCGGTTTTTCGGACAAGACATCACTGAACTCCGAGAGTAAACTGCCAACCTCTCGTTGCTGCTCTACACTAAGCATGTCCGATATGTCTACATCGGCTGCTGTCTCCCTACCTACACTAGTGGGAAAATACATGGGACTAGTGTCCTCACTACTGTCTTCCTCACTATCCTCAATAACTGCAACATTAACTACGGTTAATAACCCTTGTTGCACATTATCGGTTCTACTGATATACTCTTTCAGCATATTCGCATGAAAGGTCTTTAACTTTCCGTTTATCTCGATACGGTAATCCATAGTGTTCACTATCCCTGTAACGTAAAACGGACCTTTCCATTGTAATAACAACTTGTTATTGTCGGTCGGGAGTAACAGTAACACCTGGTCACCTATCTTAAACTTCCTAGCTCTAGCTTTCTGGTCATAGTACCGTTTATACTTGGTACTTGCCTTAACTAACTGACTTTGAGCTATCTTACAAGTCTCCTCTAGTTTCTCCTTAAGATCTAAAACATACTGATATGTAGTCTTAACCTCATCGCTATCTACTTCATCTGCCCACATCTCTCTAAGAATCCTCATGGGACCTCTAACTGACCTTCCGTACAATAACTCAAACGGAGAAAACCCTAAACTTTCTTGTGGAACCTCTCTAAATGCAAACAACAAAGCATTGAGATACTTGTCCCAATCTTTGGGTCTCTCTGTACACATACGCCGTAACATTTGCTTTAACGTCCCGTTAAATCGTTCGACTAACCCGTTACACATAGGGTGATATGGTGTTGTCATGATTTGACGCAAAGACAATAACCTGCTTACTTCAGCCATAAGTTCTGACGTAAACTGTGACCCACAATCAGTCAGCATTTCCTCTGGTACACCTAGCCTACTGAATATATCAACTAATGCCTCCGCTACTCTCTCAGTTTCAATTGAGGGCAATGCCACTGCCTCCGGATACCTAGTTGCATAGTCGACCATGGTTAAAATGTACCTATTTTTCCTATCCGACACTGGAAAAATTGGTCCCACTATGTCTACGGCTACCCGCTTAAATGGTATATCTATCAGTGGCATCTGACCTAAATGTACTTTGGTCACTCGACCTTTTGGTACTGTCCTTTGGCATACATCGCAGGACCTACAATACCTAGTTACATCTCCACTAACGCCTGGCCAATAAAATTCTGCCAATACTCTATCTGACGTTTTCTTTACGCCTAAATGACCTCCCATAATTGACTCATGAGCTACCTTAAGCACTGTCGTTCTATACTGGGTAGGTACCACTAATTGGTGAAACTGTCTACTACCACTATCTTCAAATTCTCTGTACAATAACCTATTCTTATGTACAAACTTACAACTACCGGACCCTTTATACTTCTTCACTACACCATCCTTGGCCTTCACTTTATAAGGCTCTAACGACTCGTCTTGAGTTTGTGCTTCTATGAACTCCGCTTTGGATATGTCACCTATGGCTGCAGGAACCTTTAATTTTCTATAAGCCTGAGCTTGCTTCTGAACCTGCGCTCTAGTCTCTACTGCATTACTTATGCTACTTCTAAAATCGGACATTACCGGAAGTACTGAACCTTCTATGTTCCCTATCGTTATATCATACATCGGGTCGTCCATACATAGTGCCTCTGTAGTCCCGTTAAAGAAAGGTGTATCTACATCTATTCTCGCTATTGGCACGTGTTCTACCGACTTATTTAACAACATACACGGTGCCTGTTTACCTACCAACTGGTCATCCGTAACTAAACTACGCCTAACTACCACACCTGTACACCCTGTATCCCTCATTACAGTTACGTCCGTACCATTCACTCTACCATCTGCCGTTGGAAGATTTGCGTACGGAAAGAGACATGTTCCGATCTTCGCCATTGCACCTTCCGCTTTAACACAACAGCTACTACTCTCGGTTTTAATAACCGGACTATTACTACCTCTACCTCTACCTCTACCTCGGTTTTGACCACCTCTACTTCTACCGAAATTCCATGGGTTGTTAAAACCTTGGTTCCGACTCCCTCCATTGTTGTCCACTCTACTATGGTCACTAAAATTGTCTACGACAGCGGACACGTTTACCGCTTTCCTACACTCATGTGAAGCATGATTCCCATTACAGTGACGACAACGAATAAAAGGTCTCCCTATGTTACCACTATTGCTACCTCCTCTAGTACCCATCGAACTACCTCCACCTCTATAGTTTCCACTCTGGCCTTTTTGTTTATGACTATGATCATTCCCTTGCCTATCCCTAAAAGTTCTGTCTTTCGACACTACATTATGAGCTCCACCTCTAGCCTCGGCAAACTGATCTGCTTGTGTTGCCATTTCATCTACACTAGTTAGTTTTCTTTCTTTTAGAAATAAGAACAGATCTCTACTACAAACATTGAATAGCTGGTCCCGCAACAAGAAATCTATGAGGCCCTGATAAGTCTGCGCTACCTTCCCTAACTCTAACCACCTATCTAAGTAATTTCTAGACCTACTAATAAACTGAATAAATGATTCGCCTTTCTCAGGCAGACAAGCTCTAAACCGCTTTCTAAAACCTTCTTCAGTTAACTCAAATCTCTTTAAAAGAGCATCCTTTAACTTGTCATAGTCAAGAGCATCTACACTAGGCAATCGAGAAAATACGTCTAAGGCCTTGCCTCTCAATAACGCACTTAAATGAACTGCCCACTTAGCTTTGGTCCATTCCTGTAACTCAGCATAACGCTCGAACCGTAACAAGTAACTGTCCATGTTATCGTGGTCAGCATCAAAGTATGGTAACTTAGAACCTTTTAACTTCCCAGAATAACTACCTTTCTCTTCAATTTTACTATCCTTACTATGTGCCTTAGCCGCTTCCAACTCTAAAGCTAACTTATGCTCATACTCTTTTTGCTCCCTCTCCATCATTGCATTAGCCTTAGCTAGTCTACCATCTGTTTCGAACCTCTCATGTTCTAACGCTTGCTTCTCCCTTACTAATCTACTTTCATCATCTCGCTTCTCTTTAGCTAACCTACCTTCTAATTCTAACTTCTCTGTGGCTAGTCTACTTTCTAATTCTAACCTATCTTTATCAGCTTCTAGCTTCTCTTTAGCTAATCTACTTTCTTCATCTCTTTCCTGCTTTGCTAATTCTCTTTCCTTAATTCTAAATTCCCTTTCCCTAGCCTGTTCGTCTTTAACAAAGGTTCTAAGCTCCTCTCCAGCATACCCTAACTCCTTACCCATTTCCGTAAGATCCTTTATGGACGTCATGGTTATAGACATTGTGGACTACACACTACAATATTACAATACACACGTCACTAATAATCCTACTCAACTAACTACTACTGGCAAGTCACTGTGTCCTCAGTAAATACCTGGGCATCATCATAGGACAAGTTACATACACATTTGTACTAGCGCTAACTACTAACGGTTATGTATAGATAGTATCTAGCTTCCACAAACATATACACTACATAAAATATCTATATTTGATATTAGACATAAACCTTAAACAATCATAGAAATGTGTATGACATGAACATATTTATTTACTCCCCCATCAATATAAGTTTACTCGAGTGTCACAACATGAGTAGAACGTCTTGTTCGCCAACCTGATTGGATACTATTGGTATATCAAGGGAGGTAAAACAAATTATTTAGCAAAAAGTGCCTCAGACCCACTCGTGTAGACCACTGCGACCTCGCGCCAAGGAAAGAACGGACAAAACAAAAGTTTGGACTCACCCTACCCTTGTCGTGTCTTGACTTGTCTTCCAAGCTTTGGCCGTGATCGTCGACAGTCGCCTTGATGGATCAGAGGGTGGTACACAATTCTAAAATAATAAGTAGAGATTTAGTATATCATAATAAAGATCACTTTTTGATTCTTTCCCTTCGTAGTCGCCCAAAATCCCACTACTCTGAAAACCAGTTGTCACAGGATGACCTTAGTGTTGGGCTAACTCACGAAAGAATCAATGACGGAGAATACATTTACATAAGTTTAATACAACTTTAAAAATATGTTCAATATATATACAATTATATATAAAAAAACAAGCGAATACACAAATGAAATATGAAAAGAATGTTCTTATGAACGTTTAAGACGTTCTTAGTATTGTTCTAAATACTTAATTTATAAGACACTAAAATGTTGTTAAAGCTAAACCAATGTTGATCTATGATCTAGCGCGATAACTGTGATGCGCGAGAGCTCATGAAGATGATGATGCGCGAATTCAATGGGTGATTGTCATCAAATGCCTTCTATAAGGGTTGATGACGTGATCTAATGATGGTTAACCTCCAATGAGGTTGTGGATGACGTTCCTCCAGTGAGGACTGATAACGGGCCCACCTCGTGTCCCGGGGTGTCGATACTATGACCTGGCCCTGTTGCGCCGGTACGGGGACCGTCTCCACCGCTCGTAAACGTTATGTTGATTCTCGTGTAGAATCACCTGAAGGGCTTACACACCCTAAAGGCTTAGCTCCACTCCGGGAGGCTTATATCCTGGATGGCTTAGATCCTGGATGGCTTAGATCCTGGATGGCTTAGGCTGTAATTATACATACGTTTTAGGTGTCGGTTGACAAACATAACAATCTTGCATAATTATCATTACCCAAACAAATCATTATTCAATCAATATATTTAAGCTGTACTAATGATGAGTAGCACTGTATACATATTCTGCAACGCCGTGTATACGCTATGTACGTCGCTGTTAATCAATGCCCCTAATACATGTAATATAAACATTATCAAAATACTCATATATTACACTCACTGAGATATACATGCACGCATGTCAACTAATGACCCCATTATACAACGCTATGCATACGCGTCGAACATTTATTCTAGTCAATCATCTCATTGTTAACTAATGTTAACAATCGTGTATTACAATCACTTAGTTATACGCCAATCGTTAACTAATGCACCTATTATCCACTTTTATCAAATTAATATTGTTTTACAATTAATGATCAATTACAATAATTACATCTAATAAAGTAACTTCAAAATCATATGCTAGTCTAAAGTTAATGTTTGATAAACATCAATGCTAACCGGATGTCGTAATCGCCAAACAAGATGGCGCCGCCCACTGAATACAAATGTACGATAAAAGTTTGAGAAAATAATTACTAACCACATTTTGCCTGTGAGTTTGCCGTCCAATCTCTGTTCCAACAACGTACTATCGACTATTCCGGCGAGAGCTAGAAGACAATGGGTTTTATAGCAAACATTACGCCCAAATCCCTATTTCCCCCGTTCAATCCGTGACAAACGCGGCTAAATCTGCAGTATTGAATCTACAAGAGAGGCCCCTTGTACACTTTTGCCGTGTAAGGAAGATATACCCATACGTTTACATGCATTAGCACAAAACTAAACTTATGACACGGCCTCTCTGGCGGCCACTTAAAATGTGCACGCTTTTACGTGTTAAATGAATATATCATGACTATTGTGAAATTGTTTCAACTCGAACAATATATTTGGGTGTACCTGATAACTTACAAGAGCTATGTACGACCAGTATACTCTACTGGTGACATTTTGTGACAGATTGCCTATCAGTATTTTCCGAGATTGCCTATCATTATTTGCCGATATTGCCTATCATTATTTACCGAGATTGTCTATTATTATTTGCCGAGATTGTCTATCATTTTTTGCCGAGATTGCCTATCGTTATTTTCCGATATTGCCATTTGCCGAGATTGCCTATCGTTATCTACCAAGATTGCCTATTATTGTTTGCCGAGATTGCCTATCATAATTTGCCGAGATTGTCTATGATCGTTTGCCGAGATTGCCTATTATCGTTTGCCGAGATTGCCTATCATAATTTGCCGAGATTGCCTATCATTTTTTGCCGAGATTGCCTATCATTATTTGCCGAGATTGTCTATTATTATTTGCCGAGATTGTCTATCATTTTTTGCCGAGATTGCCTATCGTTATTTTCCGATATTGCCATTTGCCGAGATTGCCTATCGTTATCTACCGAGATTGCCTATGATTGTTTGCCGAGATTGCCTATCATAATTTGCCGAGATTGTCTATGATCGTTTGCCGAGATTGCCTATTATCGTTTGCCGAGATTGCCTATCATAATTTGCCGAGATTGTCTATCATTATTTGCTGAGATTAACACATACAAATTGGCTCAAATACATATGTGCAAACATGTAGTTTAGACTTTACAACATCTCCACTTTGTAACTGTCATATAAACATATTTATATATCACGTACCAGGCGGACATGCGTGCCTATTTGATAAGGGAAATAAACAGTTTTATTTAACAAATTGATTAATGGACACTCGATTGATTTACGTAACGCATTGTAACAAACAACCCTTTGTACCTTTTATGAATTGTGAATATTGATATATAGTGATTAACTCTCTTTGGACGCCTATACTATTTAAAACAACTCTCCGACTTTCCCGAACATATAAATGACGTTGATTCACAGTCAGGGAACTGTGTCACAACCTGGAGAGATTAGTGTCGACAGTTTGACACAGATTACCGTCGATCTAATGTGAAGAAAACACGGCATCATATTCATTTGATAATTGTTGTATAAATAATTTTGTTTACGGTTATAACTAATTGCCATATAACTTACATTACGTGAGAAATACCGTTTGTAAGAAAGAGTCATTTTAGTTTAAACTTATTTATTTTACTTCGATTATGAAATAAGTTCTTACAACTTAGGCAAACCACGCTCGGAGTCTTCCTGGGTAGAACCAATACCTAGCATATGCGAAAAGTGTCTTGCTCAAGGACACCATTCATAGCCGTGGCGGAGGATCGAACTCACGAATATCCCTAGCTGTGTGGTGATCTGGATGCAGGCACTAGTGACACGACTAGACATATCTTTTGTCGAATATTCCTCGCTGTGTGGTGATCTGGATGCAGGCACTAGTGACACGACTAGACATATCTTTTGTCGAATATTCCTCGCTGTGTGGTGATCTGGATGCAGGCACTAGTGACACGACTAAACATATCTTTCGTCGAATATTCCTCGCTGTGTGGTGATCTGGATGCAGGCACTAGTGACACGACTAGACATCTTTTGTCGAATATTCCTCGTTGTGTGGTGATCTGGATGCAGGCACTAGTGACACGACTAGACATATCTTTTGTCGAATATTCCTCGCTGTGTGGTGATCTGGATGCAGGCACTAGTGACACGACTAAACATATCTTTCGTCGAATATTCCTCGCTGTGTGGTGATCTGGATGCAGGCACTAGTGACATGACTAGACATATCTTTTGTCGAATATTCCTCGCTGTGTGGTGATCTGGATGCAGGCACTAGTGGCAGGACTAGACATATCTTTTGTCGAATATTCCTCGCTGTGTGGTGATCTGGATGGAGGCACTAGTGACACGACTAGACATATCTTTTGTCGAATATTCGTCGCTGTGTGGTGATCTGGATGCAGGCACTAGTGACACGACTAAACATATCTTTCGTCGAATATCCCTCGCTGTGTGAGAACTGGATGCAGGCACTAGTGACACAACTAGACATATCTTTTTTCGAATATCCCTCGCAGTGTGGTGATCTGGATGCAGGCACTAGTGACACGACTAGACATATCTTTTGTCGAATATTCCTCGCTGTGTGGTGATCTGGATGCAGGCACTAGTGACACGACTAAACATATCTTTCGTCGAATATCTCTCGCTGTGTGAGAACTGGATGCAGGCACTAGTGACACGACTAGACATATCTTTTGTCGAATATTCCTCGCTGTGTGGTGATCTGGATGCAGGCACTAGTGGCAGGACTAGACATAACTTTTGTCGAATGTTCCTCGCTGTGTGGTGATCTGGATGCAGGCACTAGTGGCAGGACTAGACATATCTTTTGTCAAATATTCCTCGCTGTGTGGTGATCTGGATGCAGGCACTAGTGGCACGACTAGACATATCTTTTGTCGAATATTCCTCGCTGTGTGGTGATCTGGATACAGGCGCTAGTGGCAGGACTAGACATATCTTTTGTCGAATATTCCTCGCTGTGTGGTGATCTGGATGCAGGCACTAGTGGCAGGACTAGACATATCTTTTGTCGAATATTCCTCGCTGTGTGGTGATCTGGATGCAGGCACTAGTGACACGACTAGACATATCTTTTGTCAAATATTCCTCGCTGTGTGGTGATCTGGATGCAGGCACTAGTGACACGACTAAACATATCTTTTGTCGAATATCCTTCGCTGTGTGAGAACTGGATGCAGGCACTAGTGACACAACTAGACATATCTTTTTTCGAATATCCCTCGCAGTGTGGTGATCTGGATGCAGGCACTAGTGACACGACTAGACATATCTTTTGTCGAATATTCCTCGCTGTGTGGTAATCTGGATGCAGGCACTAGTGACACGACTAAACATATTTTTCGTTGAATATCCCTCGCTGTGTGAGATCTGGATGCAGGCACTAGTGACACGACTAGACATATCTTTCGTCAAATATCCCTCGCTGTGTGGTGATCTAGATGCAGGCGCTAGTGGCAGGACTAGACATATCTTTTGTCGAATATTCCTCGCTGTGTGGTGATCTGGATACAGGCACTAGTGGCAGGACTAGACATATCTTTTGTCGAATATTACTCGCTGTGTGGTGATCTGGATGCAGGCACTAGTGGCAGGTCTAGACATATCTTTTGTGGAATATCCCTTTCTGTGTGGTGATCTGGATGCAGGCACTAGTGGCAGGACTAGACATAACTTTTGTAGAATATCCCTTGCTGTGTGGTGATCTGGATGCAGGCACTAGCGGCAGGACTAGACATATCTTTTGTCGAATATTCCTCGCTGTGTGGTGTTCTGGATGCAGGCACTAGTGGCAGGACTAGATATATATTTTGTCGAATATTCCTCGCTGTGTGGTGATCTGGATGCAGGCACTAGCGGCAGGACTAGACATATCTTTTGTCGAATGTTCCTCGCTGTGTGGTGATCTGGATGCAGGCACTACTGGCAGGACTAGACATATCTTTTGTCGAATATCCCTCGCTGTGTGGTGATCTGGATGCAGGCACTAGTGGCAGGACTAGACATATCTTTTGTCGAATATTCCTCGCTGTGTGGTGATCTGGATGCAGGCACTAGTGACAGGACTAGACATATCTTTTGTCGAATATCCCTCGCTGTGTGGTGATCTGGATGCAGGCACTACTGGCAGGACTAGACATATCTTTTGTCGAATATCCCTCGCTGTGTGGTGATCTGGATGCAGGCACTAGTGGCAGGACTAGACATATCTTTTGTCGAATATTCCTCGCTGTGTGGTGATCTGGATGCAGGCACTAGTGGCAGGACTAGACATATCTTTTGTCGAATATTCCTCGCTGTGTGGTAATCTGGATGCAGGCACTAGCGGCAGGACTAGACATATAATTTGTCGAATGTTCCTCGCTGTGTGGTGATCTGGATGCAGGCACTAGTGGCAGGACTAGACATATCTTTGGTGAATATTCCTCGCTGTGTGGTGATCTGGATGCAGGCACTAGTGGCAGGACTAGACATATCTTTTGTCGAATATTCCTCGCTGTGTGGTAATCTGGATGCAGGCACTAGCGGCAGGACTAGACATATAATTTGTCGAATGTTCCTCGCTGTGTGGTGATCTGGATGCAGGCACTAGTGGCAGGACTAGACATATCTTTTGTCGAATATTCTTCTCTGTGTGGTGATATGGATGCAGGCACTAGTGGCAGGACTAGACATATCTTTTGTCGAATGTTCCTCGCTGTGTGGTGATCTGGATGCAGGCACTACTGGCAGGACTAGACATATCTTTTGTCGAATATCCCTTGCTGTGTGGTGATCTGGATGCAGGCACTAGTGGCAGGACTAGACATAACTTTTGTCGAATGTTCCTCGCTGTGTGGTGATCTGGATGCAGGCACTAGAGGCAGGACTAGACATATCTTTTGTCGAATATTCCTCTCTGTGTGGTGATCTGGATGCAGGCACTAGTGGCAGGACTAGACATAACTTTTGTAGAATATTCCTCGCTGTGTGGTGATCTGGATGCAGGCGCTAGTGGCAGGACTAGACATATCTTTTGTCGAATATTCCTAGCTGTGTGGTGATCTGGATGCAGGCACTAGTGGCAGGACTAGACATATCTTTTGTCGAATATTCCTCGCTGTGTGGTGATCTCGATGCAGGCACTAGTGGCAGGACTAGACATATCTTTTGTCGAATATTCCTCGCTGTGTGGTGATCTGGATGCAGGCACTAGTGGCAGGACTAGACATATCTTTTGTCGAATATTCCTCGCTGTGTGGTGATCTGGATGCAGGCACTAGTGGCAGGACTAGACATATCTTTTGTCGAATATTCCTCGCTGTGAGGTGATCTGGATGCAGGCACTAGTGGCAGGACTAGACATAACTTTTGTCGAATATTCCTCGCTGTGTGGTGATCTGGATGCAGGCGCTAGTGGCAGGACTAGACATATCTTTTGTCGAATGTTCCTCGCTGTGTGGTGATCTGGATGCAGGCACTAGTGGCAGGACTAGACATATCTTTTGTCGAATGTTCCTCGCTGTGTGGTGATCTGGATGCAGCACTAGTGGCAGGACTAGACATATCTTTTGTCGAATATTCCTCGCTGTGTGGTGATCTGGATGCAGGCACTAGTAGCAGGACTAGACATATCTTTTGTCGAATATTCCTCGCTGTGTGGTGATCTGGATGCAGGCAATAGTGGCAGGACTAGACATATCTTTTGTCGAATATTCCTCGCTGTGTGGTGATCTGGATGCAGGCACTAGTGGCAGGACTAGACATATCTTTTGTCGAATATTCCTCGCTGTGTGGTGATCTGGATGCAGGCACTAGTGGCAGGACTAGACATATCTTTTGTCGAATATTCCTCGCTGTGTGGTGATCTGGATGAAGGCACTAGTGGCAGGACTAGACATATCTTTTGTCGAATATTCCTCGCTGTGTGGTGATCTGGATGCAGGCACTAGTGGCAGGACTAGACATATCTTTTTTCGAATATTCCTCGCTGTGTGGTGATCTGGATGCAGGCACTAGTGGCAGGACTAGACATATCTTTTGTCGAATATTCCTCGCTGTGTGGTGATCTGGATGCAGGCACTAGTGGCAGGACTAGACATATAATTTGTCGAATATTCCTCGCTGTGTGGTGATCTGGATGCAGGCACTAGTGGCAGGACTAGACATATAATTTGTCGAATATTCCTCGCTGTGTGGTGATCTGGATGCAGGCACTAGTGGCAGGACTAGACATATCTTTTGTCGAATATTCCTCGCTGTGTGGTGATCTGGATGCAGGCACTAGTGAGGACTAGACATATCTTTTGTCGAATATTCCTCGCTGTGTGGTGATCTGGATGCAGCACTAGTGGCAGAACTAGACATATCTTTTGTCGAATATTCCTCGCTGTGTGGTGATCTGGATGCAGGCCCTAGTGGCAGGACTAGACATATCTTTTGTCGAATGTTCCTCGCTGTGTGGTGATCTGGATGCAGGCACTAGCGGCAGGACTAGACATATCTTTTGTCGAATGTTCCTCGCTGTGTGGTGATCTGGATGCAGGCGATAGGGGCAGGACTAGACATATCTTTTGTCGAATGTTCCTCGCTGTGTGGTGATCTGGATGCAGGCACTAGCGGCAGGACTAGACATATCTTTTGTCGAATGTTCCTCGCTGTGTGGTGATCTGGATGCAGGCGCTAGTGGCAGGACTAGACATATCTTTTGTCGAATATTCCTCGCTGTGTGGTGATCTGGATGCAGGCGATAGTGGCAGGACTAGACATATCTTTTGTCGAATATTCCTCGCTGTGTGGTGATCTGGATGCAGGCGCTAGTGGCAGGACTAGACATATCTTTTGTCGAATATTCCTCGCTGTGTGGTGATCTGGATGCAGGCGCTAGTGGCAGGACTAGACATATCTTTTGTCGAATATTCCTCGCTGTGTGGTGATCTGGATGCAGGCGCTAGTGGCAGGACTAGACATATCTTTTGTCGAATATTCCTCGCTGTTTGGTGATCTGGATGCAGGCGCTAGTGGCAGGACCAGACATATCTTTTGTCGAATATTCCTAGCTGTGTGGTGATCTGGATGCAGGCGCTAGTGGCAGGACCTAACATATCTTTTGTCGAATATTCCTCGCTGTGTGGTGATCTGGATGCAGGCGCTAGTGGCAGGACTAGACATATCTTTTGTCGACTATTCCTCGCTGTGTGGTGATCTGGATGCAGGCGCTAGTGGCAGGACTAGACATATCTTTTGTCGAATATTCCTCGCTGTGTGGTGATCTGGATGCAGGCGCTAGTGGCAGGACTAGACATATCTATTGTCGAATATTCCTCGCTGTGTGGTGATCTGGATGCAGGCGCTAGTGGCAGGACTAGACATATCTTTTGTCGAATATTCCTCGCTGTGTGGTGATCTGGATGCAGGCACTAGTGGCAGGACTAGACATATCTTTTGTCGAAAATTCCTCGCTGTGTGGTGATCTGGATGCAGGCACTAGTGGCAGGACTAGACATATAATTTGTCAAATATCCCTCGCTGTGTGGTGATCTGGATGCAGGCGCTAGTGGCAGGACTAGACATATCTTTTGTTGAATATCCCTCGCTGTGTGGTGATCTGGATGCAGGCACTAGTGGCAGGACTAGACATAACTTTTGTAGAATATCCCTCGCTGTGTGGTGATCTGGATGCAGGCACTAGTGGCAGGACTAGACATATAATTTGTCGAATATCCCTCGCTGTGTGGTGATCTGGATGCAGGCACTAGTGACACGAATAGACATATCCTTCGTCAAATATCCGTCGCTGTGTGGTGATCTGGATGCAGGAGCTAGTGGCAGGACTAGACATATATTTTGTCGAATATACCTCGCTGTGTGGTGATCTTGATGCAGGCACTAGTGGCAGGACTAGACATATCTTTTGTCAAATATTCCTCGCTGTGTGGTGATCTGGATGCAGGCACTAGTGGCAGGACTAGACATATAATTTGTCGAATATCCCTCGCTGTGTGGTGATCTGGATGCAGGCACTAGAGACACGACTAGACATATCTTTCGTCAAATATCTCTCGCTGTGTGGTTATCTGGATGCAGGCACTAGTGGCAGGACTAGACATATCTTTTGTCAAATATTCCTCGCTGTGTGGTGATCTGGATGCAGGCGCTAGTGGCAGGACTAGACATATAATTTGTCGAATATTCCTCGCTGTGTGGTGATCTGGATGCAGGCACTAGTGGCAGGACTAGACATATCTTTTGTTGAATATCCCTTGCTATGTGGTGATCTGGATGCAGGCACTAGTGGCAGGACTAGACATAACTTTTGTAGAATATCCCTCGCTGTGTGGTGATCTGGATGCAGGCACTAGTGGCAGGACTAGACATATCTTTTGTCGAATATTCCTCGATGTGTGGTGATCTGGATGCAGGCACTAGTTGCAGTACTAGATAGGTTTTTGTCGAATATTCTTCTGTGTTTGGTGATCTGGATGCAGGCACTACTGGCAGGACGAGACATATCTTTTGTCGAATATCCCTCGCTGTGTGGTGATCTGGATGCAGGCACTACTGGCAAGACTAGACATATCTTTTGTCGAATATTCCTCGCTGTGTGGTGATCTGGATGCAGGCACTAGTGGCAGGTCTAAATATATATTTTGTCGAATGTTACTCGTTGTGTGGTGATCTGGATGCAGGCACTAGTGGCAGGACCAGACATATCTTTTGTCGAATATTCCTCGCTGTGTGGTGATCTGGATGCAGGCACTAGTGGCAGGACTAGACATATCTTTTGTCGAATGTTCCTCGCGGTGTGGTGATCTGGATGCAGGCACTAGTGACAGGACAAGACATATCTTTTGTCGAATATTTCTCGCTGTGTGGTGATCTGGATGCAGGCACTAGTGGCAGGACTAGACATGTCTTTTGTCGAATATTGTTCGCTGTGTGGTGATCTGGATGCAGGCTCTAGTGGCAGGACTAGACATATCTTTTGTAGAATATCCCTCGCTGTGTGGTGATCTGGATGCAGGCACTAGTGGCAGGACTAGACATATCTTTTGTCGAATGTTCCTCGCTGTGTGGTGATATGGATGCAGGCACTAGTGGCAGGATTAGACATATCTTTTGTCAAATGTTCCTCGCTGTGTGGTGATATGGATGCAGGCACTAGTGGCAGGACTAGACATGTCTTTTGTCGAATATTGTTCGCTGTGTGGTGATCTGGATGCAGGCTCTAGTGGCAGGACTAGACATATCTTTTGTAGAATATCCCTCGCTGTGTGGTGATCTGAATGCAGGCACTAGTGGCAGGACCAGACATATAAATTGTCAAATATCCCTCGCTGTGTGGTTATCTGGATGCAGGCGCTAGTGGCAGGACTAGACATATCTTTTGTAGAATATTCCTCGCTGTGTGGTGATCTGGATGCAGGCACTAGTGGCAGGACTAGACATATCTTTTGTAGAATATTCCTCGCTGTGTGTTGATCTGGATGCAGGCACTAGTGGCAGGACTAGACATATCTTTTGTTGAATATCCCTTGCTGTGTGGTGATCTGGATGCAGGCACTAGTGGCAGAACTAGACATATCTTTTGTCGAATATTCCTCGATGAGTGGTGATCTGGATGCAGGCACTAGTTGCAGTACTAGATAGGTTTTTGTCGAATATTATTGTCTGTTTGGTGATCTGGATGCAGGCACTCTTGGCAGGACTAGACATATCTTTTGTCGAATGTTCCTCGCTGTGTGGTGATCTGGATGTAGGCACTAGTGACACGACTAGACATATCTTTTGTCGAATATTCCTCGCTGTGTGGTGATCTGGATGCAGGCACTAGTGGCAGGACTAGACATATCTTTTGTAGAATATTCCTCGCTGTGTGGTGATCTGGATGCAGGCACTAGTGGCAGGACCAGACATATTTTTTGTCGAATATTCCTCGCTGTGTGGTGATCTGGATACAGGCACTAGTGACAGGACAAGACATATCTTTTGTCGAATATTCCTCGCTGTGTGGTGATCTGGATGCAGGCACTACTGGCAGGACTAGACAAATCTTTTGTCCAATATTCCTCGCTGTGTGGTTATCTGGATGCAGGCACTAGTGGCAGGACTAGACATGTCTTTTGTCAAATATTCCTCGCTGTGTGGTGATCTGGGTGCAGGCACAAGTGGTCAGACTAGACATATCTTTTGTCGAATATTCCTGGCTGTGTGGTGATCTGGATGCAGGCACTAGTGGCAGGACTAGACATATCTTTTGTCGAATATTCCTCGCTGTGTGGTGATCTGGATGCAGGAACTAGTGACAGTATTAGACATATCTTTTGTCGAATATCCCTCGCTGTGTGGTTATCTGGATGCAGGCACTAGTGGCAGGACTAGACCAATCTTTTTTCGAGAATTCCTCGCGGTGTGGTGATCTGGATGCAGGCACTAGTGACAGGGCTAGACATATCTTTTGTCGAATATTACTCGCTGTGTGGTGATCTGGATGAAGGCACAAGGGGCAGGACTAGACATATCTTTTGTCGAATATGCTCGCTGTGTTGTGATCTGGATGCAGGCACTAGTGACAGGACTAGACATACCTTTTGTCGAATATCCCTCGCTGTGTGGTAATCTGGATGCAGGCACTAGTGGCAGGACTAGACATGTCTTTTGTCAAATAATACTCGCTGTGTGGTGATCTGGATGCAGGCACTAGTGGCAGGACTAGACATATCTTTTTTCGAATATTCCTCACTGTGTGGTGATATGGATGCAGGCATTAGTGGCAGGACTAGACATATCTTTTGTCAAATGTTCCTCGCTGTGTGGTGATATGGATGCAGGCACTAGTGGCAGGACTAGACATGTCTTTTGTCGAATATTGTTCGCTTTGTGGTGATCTGGATGCAGGCTCTAGTGGCAGGACTAGACATATCTTTTGTAGAATATCCCTCGCTGTGTGGTGATCTGGATGCAGGCACTAGTGCCAGGACCAGACATATAATTTGTCAAATATCCCTCGCTGTGTGGTGATCTGGATGCAGGCGCTAGTGGCAGGACTAGACATATCTTTTGTCGAATATTCCTCGCTGTGTGGTGATCTGGATGCAGGCACTAGTGGCAGGACTAGACATATCTTTTGTAGAATATTCCTCGCTGTGTGGTGATATGGATGCAGGCACTAGTGGCAGGACTAGACATATCTTTTGTCAAATGTTCCTCGCTGTGTGGTTATATGGATGCAGGCACTAGTGGCAGGACTAGACATGTCTTTTGTCGAATATTGCTCGCTTTGTGGTGATCTGGATGCAGGCTCTAGTGGCAGGACTAGACATAACTTTTGTCAAATAATACTCGCTGTGTGGTGATCTGGATGCAGGCACTAGTGCCAGGACCAGACATATAATTTGTCAAATATCCCTCGCTGTGTGGTGATCTGGATGCAGGCGCTAGTGGCAGGACTAGACATATCTTTTGTCGAATATTCCTCGCTGTGTGGTGATCTGGATGCAGACACTAGTGGCAGGACTAGACATATCTTTTGTAGAATATTCCTCGCTGTGTGGTGATCTGGATGCAGGCACTAGTGGCAGGACTAGACATATCTTTTGTAGAATATTCCTCGCTGTGTGGTGATCTGGATGCAGGCACTAGTGGCAGGACTAGACATATCTTTTGTTGAATATCCCTTGCTGTGTGGTGATCTGGATGCAGGCACTAGTGGCAGGACTAGACATATCTTTTGTCGAATATTCCTCGATGTGTGGTGATCTGGATGCAGGCACTATTTGCAGTACTAGATAGGTTTTTGTCGAATATTCTTCTCTGTTTGGTGATCTGGATGCAGGCACTACTGGCAGGACTAGACATATCTTTTGTCGAATGTTCCTCGCTGTGTGGTGATCTGGATGCAGGCACTAGTGACAAGACTATACATATCTTTTGTCGAATATTCCTCGCTGTGTGGTGATCTGGATGCAGGCACTAGTGGCAGGACTAGACATATCTTTTGTAGAATATTCCTCGCTGTGTGGTGATCTGGATGCAGGCACTAGTGGCAGGACCAAACATATTTTTTGTCGAATATTCCTCGCTGTGTGGTGATCTGGATACAGGCACTAGTGACAGGACAAGACATATCTTTTGTCGAATATTCCTCGCTGTGTGGTGATCTGGATGCAGGCACTACTGGCAGGACTAGACAAATCTTTTGTCCAACATTCCTGGCTTTGTGGTGATCTGGATGCAGGCACTAGTGGCAGGACTAGACATGTCTTTTGTCAAATATTCCTCGCTGTGTGGTGATCTGGATGCAGGCACAAGTGGTAAGACTAGACATATCTTTTGTCGAATATTCCTCGCTGTGTGGTGATCTGGATGCAGGCACTAGTGGCAGGACTAGACATATCATTTGTTGAATATTCCTCGCTGTGTGGTGATCTGGATGCAGGAACTAGTGACAGGATTAGACATATCTTTTGTCGAATATCCCTCGCTGTGTGGTTATCTGGATGCAGGCACTAGTGGCAGGACTAGACAAATCTTTTGTCGAGTATTCCACGCTGTGTGGTGATCTGGATGCAGGCACTAGTGACAGGGCTAGACATATCTTTTGTCGAATATTCCTCGCTGTGTGGTGATCTGGATGCAGGAACAAGGGGCAGGACTAGACATATCTTTTGTCGAATATGCTCGCTGTGTTGTGATCTGGATGCAGGCACTAGTGACAGGACTAGACATAAATTTTGTCGAATATCCCTCGCTGTGTGGTGATCTGGATGCAGGCAATAATGGCAGGACTAGACATATCTTTTGTCGAATAATACACGCTGCGAGGTGATTTGGATGCAGGCACTAGTGGCAGGACTAGACAAATCTTTTGTCGAGTATTCCACGCTGTGTGGTGATCTGGATGCAGGCACTAGTGACAGGGCTAGACATATCTTTTGTCGAATATTCCTCGCTGTGTGGTGATCTGGATGCAGGCACAAGGGGCAGGACTAGACATATCTTTTGTCGAATATGCTCGCTGTGTTGTGATCTGGATGCAGGCACTAGTGACAGGACTAGACATAACTTTTGTCGAATATTCCTCGCTGTGTGGTGATCTGGATGCAGGCACTAGTGGCAGGACTAGACATGTATTTTGTCAAATAATACTCGCTGTGTGGTGATCTGGATGCAGGCACTAGTGACAGGACTAGACATAACTTTTGTCGAATATCCCTCGCTGTGTGGTGATCTGGATGCAGGCACTAGTGCCAGGACTAGACATATCTTTTGTCGAATAATACTCGCTGTGTGGTGATCTGGATGCAGGCACTAGTGGCAGGACTAGACATGTCTTTTGTCAAATAATACTCGCTGCGAGGTAATCTGGATGCAGGCACTAGTGACAGGACTAGACATAACTTTTGTCGAATATTCCTCGCTGTGTGGTGATCTGGATGCAGGCACTAGTGGCAGGACTAGACATGTCTTTTGTCAAATAATACTCGCTGTGTGGTGATCTGGATGCAGGCACTAGTGACAGGACTAGACATAACTTTTGTCGAATATCCCTCGCTGTGTGGTGATCTGGATGCAGGCACTAATGGCAGGACTAGACATATCTTTTGTCGAATAATACTCGCTGCGAGGTGATTTGGATGCAGGCACTAATGGCAGGACTAGACATGTCTTTTGTCAAATAATACTCGCTGTGTGGTGATCTGGATGCAGGCACTAGTGACAGGACTAGACATAACTTTTGTCAAATAATACTCGCTGTGTGGTGATCTGGATGCAGGCACTAATGGCAGGACTAGACATGTCTTTTGTCAAATAATACTCGCTGTGTGGTGATCTGGATGCCGGCACTAGTGGCAGGAATAGACATATCTTTTGTCAAATAATACTCGCTGTGTGGTGATCTGGATGCAGGCACTAGTGACAGGACTAGACATATCTTTTGTCGAATAATACTCGCTGTGTGGTGATCTGGATGCAGGCACTAATGGCAGGACTAGACATAACTTTTGTCGAATATTCCTCGCTGTGTGGTGATCTGGATGCAGGCACTAGTGGCAGGACTAGACATGTCTTTTTTCGAATAATACTCGCTGCGAGGTGATTTGGATGCAGGCACTAGTGGCAGGACTAGACATGTCTTTTGTCAAATAATACTCGCTGTGTGGTGATCTGGATGCAGGCACTAGTGACAGGACTAGACATAACTTTTGTCGAATAATACTCGCTGTGTGGTGATCTGGATGCAGGCACTAGATACAGGACTAGACATATCTTTTGTCGAATAATACTCGCTGTGTGGTGATCTGGATGCAGGCACTAATGGCAGGACTAGACATATCTTTTGTCGAATAATACTCGCTGCGAGGTGATTTGGATGCAGGCACTAGTGGCAGGACTAGACATGTCTTTTGTCGAATAATACTCGCTGCGAGGTGATTTGGATGCAGGCACTAGTGGCAGGACTAGACATGTCTTTTGTCAAATAATACTCGCTGTGTGGTGATCTGGATGCAGGCACTAGTGGCAGGACTAGACATATCTTTTGTCAAATAATACTCGCTGTGTGGTGATCTGGATGCAGGCACTAGTGGCAGGACTAGACATGTCTTTTGTCAAATAATACTCGCTGTGTGGTGATCTGGATGCAGGCACTAGTGGCAGGTCTAGACATATCTTTTGTCAAATAATACTCGCTGTGTGGTGATCTGGATGCAGGCACTAGTGGCAGGACTAGACATGTCTTTTGTCAAATAATACTCGCTGTGTGGTGATCTGGATGCAGGCACTAGTGACAGGACTAGACATATCTTTTGTCGAATAATACTCGCTGTGTGGTGATCTGGATGCAGGCACTAGTGGCAGGACTAGACATGTCTTTTGTCAAATAATACTCGCTGTGTGGTGATCTGGATGCAGGCACTAGTGGCAGGTCTAGACATATCTTTTGTCAAATAATACTCGCTGTGTGGTGATCTGGATGCAGGCACTAGTGGCAGGACTAGACATGTCTTTTGTCAAATAATACTCGCTGTGTGGTGATCTGGATGCAGGCACTAGTGGCAGGTCTAGACATAACTTTTGTCGAATAATACTCGCTGTGTGGTGATCTGGATGCAGGCACTAGTGACAGGACTAGACATATCTTTTGTCGAATAATACTCGCTGTGTGGTGATCTGGATGCAGGCACTAATGGCAGGACTAGACATATCTTTTGTCGAATAATACTCGCTGCGAGGTGATTTGGATGCAGGCACTAGTGGCAGGACTAGACATGTCTTTTGTCGAATAATACTCGCTGCGAGGTGATTTGGATGCAGGCACTAGTGGCAGGACTAGACATGTCTTTTGTCAAATAATACTCGCTGTGTGGTGATCTGGATGCAGGCACTAGTGACAGGACTAGACATATCTTTTGTCGAATAATACTCGCTGTGTGGTGATCTGGATGCAGGCACTAGTGGCAGGACTAGACATGTCTTTTGTCAAATAATACTCGCTGTGTGGTGATATGGATGCAGGCACTAGTGGCAGGACTAGACATGTCTTTTGTCAAATAATACTCGCTGTGTGGTGATCTGGATGCAGGCACTAGTGGCAGGTCTAGACATATCTTTTGTCGAATAATACTCGCTGCGAGGTGATTTGGATGCAGGCACTAGTGGCAGGACTAGACATGTCTTTTGTCGAATAATACTCGCTGCGAGGTGATTTAGATGCAGGCACTAGTGGCAGGACTAGACATGTCTTTTGTCGAATAATACTCGCTGCGAGGTGATTTGGATGCAGGCACTAGTGGCAGGACTAGACATGTCTTTTGTCAAATAATACTCGCTGTGTGGTGATCTGGATGCAGGCACTAATGGCAGGACTAGACATATCTTTTGTCAAATAATACTCGCTGTGTGGTGATCTGGATGCAGGCACTAGTGACAGGACTAGACATATCTTTTGTCGAATAATACTCGCTGTGTGGTGATCTGGATGCAGGCACTAGTGGCAGGACTAGACATGTCTTTTGTCAAATAATACTCGCTGTGTGGTGATCTGGATGCAGGCACTAGTGGCAGGACTAGACATGTCTTTTGTCAAATAATACTCGCTGTGTGGTGATCTGGATGCAGGCACTAGTGGCAGGACTAGACATGTCTTTTGTCAAATAATACTCGCTGTGTGGTGATCTGGATGCAGGCACTAGTGACAGGACTAGACATGTCTTTTGTCAAATAATACTCGCTGTGTGGTGATCTGGATGCAGGCACTAGTGGCAGGACTAGACATGTCTTTTGTCGAATAATACTCGCTGTGTGGTGATCTGGATGCAGGCACTAGTGACAGGACTAGACATGTGTTTTGTCGAATAATACTCGCTGTGTGGTGATCTGGATGCAGGCACTAATGGCAGGACTAGACATGTCTTTTGCCAAATAATACTCGCTGTGTGGTGATCTGGATGCAGGCACTAGTGGCAGGACTAGACATATCTTTTGTCAAATAATATTCGCTGTGTGGTGATCTGGATGCAGGCACTAGTGACAGGACTAGACATAACTTTTGTCGAATATTCCTCGCTGTGTGGTGATCTGGATGCAGGCACTAGTGGCAGGACTAGACATGTCTTTTGTCGAATAATACTCGCTGCGAGGTGATTTGGATGCAGGCACTAGTGGCAGGACTAGACATGTCTTTTGTCAAATAATACTCGCTGTGTGGTGATCTGGATGCAGGCACTAGTGACAGGACTAGACATAACTTTTGTCAAATAATACTCGCTGTGTGGTGATCTGGATGCAGGCACTAGTGACAGGACTAGACATATCTTTTGTCGAATAATACTCGCTGTGTGGTGATCTGGATGCAGGCACTAATGGCAGGACTAGACATATCTTTTGTCGAATAATACTCGCTGCTAGGTGGTTTGGATGCAGGCACTAGTGGCAGGACTAGACATGTCTTTTGTCGAATAATACTCGCTGCGAGGTGATTTGGATGCAGGCACTAGTGGCAGGACTAGACATGTCTTTTGTCAAATAATACTCGCTGTGTGGTGATCTGGATGCAGGCACTAGTGACAGGACTAGACATAACTTTTGTCAAATAATACTCGCTGTGTGGTGATCTGGATGCAGGCACTAGTGACAGGACTAGACATATCTTTTGTCGAATAATACTCGCTGTGTGGTGATCTGGATGCAGGCACTAGTGGCAGGACTATACATATCTTTTGTCGAATAATACTCGCAGTTTGGTGATCTGGATGCAGGCACTAATGGCAGGACTAGACATGTCTTTTGTCGAATAATACTCGCTGCGAGGTGATCTGGATGCAGGCACTAGTGGCAGGACTAGACATGTCTTTTGTCGAATAATACTCGCTGTTTGGTGATCTGGATGCAGGCACTAGTGGCAGGACTAGACATATCTTTTGTCGAATAATACTCGCTGCGAGGTGATCTGGATGCAGGCACTAGTGGCAGGACTAGACATGTCTTTTGTCGAATAATACTCGCTGCGAGGTGATTTGGATGCAGGCACTAGTGGCAGGACTAGACATGTCTTTTGTCAAATAATACTCGCTGTGTGGTGATCTGGATGCAGGCACTAGTGACAGGACTAGACATAACTTTTGTCGAATAATACTCGCTGTGTGGTGATCTGGATGCAGGCACTAGTGACAGGACAAGACATATCTTTTGTCGAATAATACTCGCTGTGTGGTGATCTGGATGCAGGCACTAGTGGTAGGACTAGACATGTCTTTTGTCAAATAATACTCGCTGTGTGGTGATCTGGATGCAGGCACTAGTGACAGGACTAGACATAACTTTTGTCGAATATTCCTCGCTGTGTGGTGATCTGGATGCAGGCACTAGTGGCAGGACTAGACATGTCTTTTGTCAAATAATACTCGCTGTGTGGTGATCTGGATGCAGGCACTAGTGACAGGACTAGACATAACTTTTGTCGAATATCCCTCGCTGTGTGGTGATCTGGATGCAGGCACTAATGGCAGGACTAGACATATCTTTTGTCGAATAATACTCGCTGCGAGGTGATCTGGATGCAGGCACTACTGGCAGGACTAGACATATCTTTTGTCGAATATCCCTCGCTGTGTGGTGATCTGGATGCAGGCACTAATGGCAGGACTAGACATATCTTTTGTCGAATATCCCTCGCTGTGTGGTGATTTGGATGCAGGCACTACTGGCAGGACTAGACATATCTTTTGTCGAATATCCCTCGCTGTGTGGTGATCTGGATGCAGGCACTACTGGCAGGACTAGACATATCTTTTGTCGAATATCCCTCGCTGTGTGGTGATCTGGATGCAGGCACTAATGGCAGGACTAGACATATCTTTTGTCGAATAATACTCGCTGTGTGGTGATCTGGATGCAGGCACTAGTGGCAGGAATAGACATATCTTTTGTCGAATGCACCCCGCTGTGTGGTGATCTGGATGCAGGCACCAGTGGCAGGACTAGACATATCTTTTGTCGAATGCACCCCGCTGTGTGGTGATCTGGATGCAGGCACTAGTGGCAGGACTAGACATACCTTTTGTCGAATGTTCCTTGCTGTGTGGTGATCTCAATGCACGCACTAGTGACAGGACTAGACATACCTTTTGTCGAATATTCCTCGACGTGTGGTGATCTCGATACAGTCCCTAGCGGCAGGACTAGACATATCTTTTGTCAAATATTCCTCGCTGTGTGTTGATCTGAATGTAGGCACTGGCGGCAGGACTAGACATATCTTTTTTCGAATATTCTTCTCTGTGTGGTGATCTGGATGCAGGCACTAGTGACACGACTAGACATATCTTTTGTCGAATATTCTTCTCTGTGTGGTGATCTGGATGCATGCACTAGTGACAGGACTAGACATATCTTTTGTCGAATATTCCTCGCTGTGTGGTGATCTGGATGCAGGTACTAGTGGCAAGACTAGAGATATATTTTGTCGAATATTCCTCGCTGTGTGGTGATCTGGATGCAGGTACTAGTGGCAGGACTTGACATATCTTTTGTCGAATATCCCTCGCTGTGTGGTGATCTAAATGCAGGCACTAGTGGCAGGACTAGACATATCTTTTGTCGAATATCCCTCGCTGTGTGGTGAACTGGATGCAGGCACTAGTGGCAGGACTAGACATATCTTTCTTCGAATATCCCTCGCTGTGTGGTGATCTGAATGCAGGCACTAATGGCAAGACTAGACATATTTTTTGTCGAATATTCCTGGCTGTGTTGTGATCTGGATGCAGGCACTAGTTGCAGTACTAGTTATATCTTTGTCGAATATTCTTCTCTGTTTGATGATCTGGATGCAGGCACTAGTGGCAGGACTAGACATATCTTTTGTCGAATGTTCCTCGGTGTGTGGTGATTTGGATGCAGGCACTAGTGACAGGACTAGACACATCTTTTGTCGAATATCCCTCGCTGTGTGGTGATCTGGATGCAGGCACTAGTGGCAGGACTAGACATATCTTTTGTCGAATATCCCTCGCTGTGTGGTGATCTGGATGCAGGCACTAGTGGCAGGACTAGACATATCTTTTGTAAAATATTCCTCGCTGTGTGGTGATCTGAATGCAGGCACTAATGGCAGGACTAAACATACCTTTTGTCGAATATTCCTCGCTGTGTGGTGATCTGAATGTAGGCACAACGGGTAGGCCTAGACATATCTTTTTTCGAATAGTCCTCGCTGTGTGGTGATCTGTATGCAGGCACTAGTGGCAGGACTAGACATATCTATTGTCGAATATATTCCTCGCTGTGTGGTGATCTGGATGCAGGCACTAGCGGAAGGACTTGACATATATTGTGTCAAATATTCCTCGCTCTGTGGTGATCTGGATGCAGGCATTAGTGGCAGGACTAGACATATCTTTTGACGAATATCTCTTGCTGTGTGGTGATCTGGATGCAGGCACTAGTGGCAGGACTAGACATATCTTTTGTCGAATATCCCTCGCTGTGTGGTGATCTGGATGCAGGCACTAGTAGAAGTACTAGATATATCTTTGTTGAATATTCTTCTCTGTTTGGGGATCTGGATGCAGGCACTTGTGGCAGGACTAGTCATATCTTTTGTCGAATGTTCCTCGCTGTGTGGCGATCTGAATGCAGACACTAGTTGCAGGACTAGACATATATTTTTCGAATGTTCCTCGCTGTGTGGTGATCTGGATGCAGGCACTAGTGGCAGGACTAGACATATCTTTTGTAGAATATTCCTCGCTTTGTGGTGATCTGGATGCAGGCACTAGTGACACGACTAGACGCATCTTTTGTCGAATATTCCTCGCTGTATTCTTCTCTGTGTTGTGATCTGGATGCAGGCTCTAGTGGCAGGACTAGACATATTTTTTGTCGAATATTCCTCGCTGTGTGGTGATCTGGATGCAGGCACTAGTGACAGGACTAGACATATCTTTTGTCGAATATTCCTCGCTATGTGGTGATCTCGATGCAGGTACTAGTGGCAGGACTAGACATAACTTTTTTTGAATATTGTTCTCTGTGTGGTGATCTGGATGCAGGCACTAATGACAGGACTAGACATACCTTTTGTCGAATATTCTTCTCTGTGTGGTGATCTGGATGCATGCACTAGTGACAGGACTAGACATATCTTTTGTCGAATGTTCCTCACTGTGTGGTGATCTGGATGCAGGCATAGTGGCAATACTAGAGATATATTTTGTCGAATATTCCTCGCTGTGTGGTGATCTGGATGCAGGCACTAGTGGCAGGACTAGACATATCCTTTGTCGAATATCCCTCGCTGTGTGGTGATCTGGATGCAGGCACTAGTGGCAGGAATAGACATTTCTTTGGTCGAATATCCCTCGTTGTGTGGTGATGTTGATGCAGGCACTAGTGGCAGGACTTGACATATATTTTGTCGAATATCCTTTGATTTGTGGTGATCTAAATGCAGGCACTGGTTGCAGTAGTAGATATATCTTTGTCGAATATTCTTCTCTGTTTGGTGATCTGGATGCAGGCACCAGTGGCAGGACTAGACATACCTTTTGTCGAATATTCCTCGCTGTGTGGTGATCTGGATACAGGCACTAGTGGCAGGACTAGACATATCTTTTGTCGAATATTCCTCGCTGTGTGGTGATCTGGATGCAGGCACGAGTGGCAGGACTAGACATACCTTTTGTCGAATATTCGTCGTTGGGTGGTGATTTGGATGCAGGCACTAGTGGCAGGCCTAGACATATCTTTTGTCGAATTGTCCTCGCTGTGTGGTGATATGTATGCAGGCACTAGTGGCAGGATTAGACATATCTTTTGTCGAATATATTCCTCGCTGTGTGGTGATCTGGATGCAGGCACTTGCGACAGGACTTGACATACATTTCGTCGACTAGTCCTCGCTGTGTGGTGATCTGGATCCAGGCACTAGTGGCATGACTAGACATATCTTTTGTCGAATATCCCTAGCCGTGTGGTGATCTTGATGCAGGCACTAGTGGCAGGACTAGACATATATTTTGTCGAATATCCCTCGCTGTGTGGTGATCTGGATGCAGGCACTAGCGGCAGGACTAGACATATCTTTTGTCGAAATACTCCTCGCTGTGTGGTGATCTGGATGCAGGCACTAGTGGCAGGACTAGTCATATATTTTGTCGAATATTCCTCGCTGTGTGGTGATCTGGATGCAGGCACTAGTGGCAGGACTAGACATATCTTTTGTCGAATATTCCTCGCTGTATAGTGATCTGGATGCAGGTACTGGTGGCAGGACTTGACATATCTTTTGTCGAATATTCCTCGCTGTATAGTGATCTGAATGCAGGCACTAGTGGCAGGACTAGACATATCTTTTGACGAATATCTCTCGCTGTGTGATGATCTGGATGCAAACACTAGTGGCAGGACTAGACATATATTTTGTCGAATATTTCTCAATGTGTGGTTATCTGGATGTAAGCACTAGTGACACGACTAGACATTTCGTTTGTCGAATAGTCCTCGCTGTATGGTGATCTGGATGCAGGCATTAGTGGCAGGACTAGACATAGGCAGGACTAGATATATCTTTTGTCGAATATCCCTCGCCGTGTGGTGATCTCGATGCAGGCACTAGTGATAGGACTAAACATATATTTGGTCGAATATCCGTCGCTGTATGGTGATCTGGATGCAGGCACTTGTGATAGGACTAAAGATATATTTGGTCGAATATCCTTCGCCGTTTGGTGATCTAGATGCAGGCACTAGCGGCAGGACTAGACATATTTTTTGTCGAATATCCCTCGCCGTGTGGTGATCTGGATGCAGGCACTAGTGACAGGACTAGACATATCTTTTGTCGAATATCCCTTGCTGTGTGTTGATCTTAATGCAGGCATTAGTGGCAGGACTAGACATATCTTTTGTAGAATATTCCTCGCTTTGTGGTGTTCTGGATGCAGGCACTAGTGGCAGGACTAGATATATCTTTTGTCTAATATTCCTCTCTGTGTGGTGATCTGGATGCAGGCACTAGTGGCACGACTATACAAATCTTTTGTCGAATATTCCTCGCTGTGTGTTGATCTTGTTGCAGGCACTAGTGACAGGACTAGACATATCTTTTGTCGAATATTCCTCGCTGTGTGGTGATCTGGATGCTGGCTCTAGCGGCAGGACTAGACATATCTTTTGTCGAATATCCCTCGCCGTGTGGTGATCTGGATGCAGGCACTGGTGACAGGACTAGACATATCTTTTGTCGAATATCCCTCGCCGTGTGGAGATCTTGATGCAGGCACTAGTGGCAGGACAAGACATATATTTTGTCGAATATTCCTCGCTGTGTGGTGATCTGGATGCAGGCACTAGTGGCAGGACTAAACATATCTTTTGTCGAATATTCCTCGCTGTGTGGTGATCAGGATGCAGGCACTAGTGGCAGGACTAGACATGTCTTTTGTCAAATATTCCTCGCTGTGTATTGATTTGGATGCAGGCACTAGCGGCAGGACTTGACATATCTTTTTTCGAATATTCCTCGCTGTATGGTGATCTGGATGCAGGCACTGGTGGCAGGACTAGACAACTTTTGTCGAATATACCTCGCTGTGTGGTGATCTGGATGCAGGCACTAGTGGCAGGACTAGACATTTCTTTTGTCGAATATTCCTCGCTGTGTGGTGATCTGGATGCAGGCACTAGTGGCAGGACTAGACATATCTTTTTTTGGAATATTCCTCACTGTGTGGTGATCTGGATGCAGGCACTAGTGGCAGGACTAGACAACTTTTGTCGAATATTCTTCGCTGTGTGGTGATCTGGATGCAGGCACTAGTGGTAGGAGTAGACATACCTTATGTCGAATATTCCTCGCTGTGTGGTGATCTGGATGCAGGCACTACTGGCAGGACTAGACATATCTTTTGTCGAATATTCCTCGCTATGTGTTGATCTGGATGCAGGCACTAGTGACAGGTCTAGACATAATTTTTGTCGAATATCCATCGCTGTGTGGTGATCTGGATGCAGGCACTAGTGGCAGGACTAGACATATCTTTTGTAGAATATTACTCGCTGTGTGGTGATCTTGATACAGGCACTAGTGACACGACTAGACATATCTTTTGTCGAATATTCCTCGCTGTGTGTTGATCTGGATGCAGGCACTTGTGGCAGGACTAGACATACCTGATGTCAAATATTCCTCGCTGTGTGGTGATCTGGATGCAGGCACTAGTGGCAGGACTAGACATATCTTTTGTAGAATATTCCTCGCTGTGTGGTGATCTGGATGCAGGCACTAGTGGCAGGACTAAACATATCTTTTGTCGAATATTCCTCGCCATGTGGTGATCTGGATGCAGGCACTAGTGGCAGGACTAGACATGTCTTTCGTCAAATATTCCTCGCTGTGTGGTGATCTGGATGCAGGCACTAGCGCCAGGACTTGACATATCTTTTTTCGAATATTCCTCGCTGTGTGGTGATCTGGATGCAGGCACTGGTGGCAGGACTAGACAACTTTTGTCGAATATCCCTCGCTGTGTGGTGATCTGGATGCAGGCACTAGTGACACGACTAGACGTATCTTTTGACGAATATTCCTCGCTGTATTATTCTCTGTGTGGTGATCTGGATGCAGGCGCCAATGGCAGGTCTAGACATATCTTTTGTCGAATATTCTTCGCTGTGTGGTTATCTGGATGCAGGCACTAGTTACAGGACTAGACATATCTTTTGTCTAATATTCCTCGCTGTGTGGTGATCTGGATGCAGGCACTAGTGGCAGGACTAGAAATATCTTTTATCGAATATTCCTCACTGTGTGGTTATCTGGATGCAGGCTCAAGTGGCAGGTCTAGACATATCTTTTGTCGAATATTCCTCGCTGTGTTGTGATCTGGATGCAGGCACTAGTGACAGGACTAGACATATCTTTTGTTGAATATCACTCGCTGTGTGGTGATCTGGATGCAGGCACTAATGGCAGGACTAGACATGTCTTTTGTCAAATATTTCTCGCTGTGTGGTGATCTGGATGCAGGCAGTAGCGGCAGGACTTGACATATCTTTTTTCGAATATTCCTCGCTGTGTGGTGATCTGGATGCAGGCACTACTGGCAGGATTAAACATTTCTTTTTTCGAATATTCCTCGCTGTGTGGTGATCTGGATGCAGGCACTAGTGGCAGGACAAGACATATATTTTGTCGAATATTCCTCGCTGTGTGGTGATCTGGATGCAGGCACTAGTGGCAGGACTAGACATACCTTTCGTCGAATATTCCTCGCTGTGTGGTGATCTGGATTCATGCACTAGTGGCAGGACTAGACATACCTTTTGTCGAATATCCCTCGCTGTGTGGTGATCTGGATGCAGGCAGTAGTGACAGGACTAGACATACCTTTTGTCGAATAACCCTCGCTGTGTAGTGATCTGGAAGCAGACACTACTGGCCGGACTAGACATATCTTTTGTCGAATATCCCTCGCTATGTGGTGATCTGGATGCAGGCACTAGTGCCATGATTAGACATATCTTTTGTCGAATATTCTTCTCTTTGTGGTGATATGGATGCAGGCACTTGTGGCACGACTAGACATATCTTTTGTCTTATGTTCCTGGCTGTGTGGTGATCTGGATGCAGGCACTAGTGGCAGGACTAGACATATCATTTGTCAAATGTTCCCAGCAGTGTGGTGATCTGGATGCAGGCACCAGTGGCAGGACTAGACATATCTTTTGTCGAATGTTCCTCGCTGTTTGGTGATCTGGATGCAGGCACCAGTGGCAGGACTAGACATATCTTTTGTCGAATATTCCTCGCTGTGTGGTGATCCGGATGCAAGCACTAGTGGCAGGACTAGATATATATTTTGTCGAATGTTCCTCGCTGTGTAGTGATCTGGATGCAGGCACTAGCGGCAGGACTAGACATACATTTATCGAATACTCTTCGCTGTGTGGTGATCTGGATGCCGGCACTATCTGCTCGACTAAACATATCTTTTGTCGAATATCCCTCGCTGTGTGGTGATCTGGATGCAGGCACTAGTGGCAGGACTAGACATATCTTTTGTCGAATATTTTTCGCTGTGTGGTGATCTGGATGCATGCACTTGTGACAGGAGTAGACATATCTTTTGTCGAATATTCTTCTTTGTGTGGTGATCTGGATGCAGGCAGTAATGGCAGGACTAGACATATTTTTTGTCGAATGGTCCTCACTATGTGGTGATCTGGATGCAGGCACTAGTGGCAGGACTAGACATATCTTTTTTCGAATTTTCCTCTCTGTGTGATGGTCTGGATGCAGGCACTAGTGGCAGGACGAGAGATATCTTTAGTCGAATGTTCTTCGCTGTGTGGTGATCTGGATGCAGGCACTAGTGGCAGGACAAGACATATCTTTTGTCGAATGTTCCTCGCTGTGGTGATCTGGATGCAGGCACTAGAGGCAGGACTAGACATATCTTTTGTTGAATATCCCTTGCTGTGTGGTGATCTGGATGCAGGCACTAGTGGTCCCACTAGACACATCTTTTGTCAAATATTCCTCGCTGTGTGGTGATCTGTATGCAGGCACTAGTGGCAGGACTAGACATACCTTTTGTCGAATGTTCCTCGCTGTGTGGTGATCTGGATGCAGGCACTAGTGGCAGGATTAGACATATCTTTTGTCGAATATTCCTCGCCGTGTGTGATCTGGATACAGTCCCTATCGGCAGGATTAGACTTACCTTTTGTCGAATATTCCTCTCTTTGTGATGATCTGGATGCAGGCACTAGCGGCAGGACTAGACATACCTTTTGTCGAATATTCCTCGCTGTGTATTTATCTGGATGCAGGCACTAGCGGCAGGACTAGACATACCTTTTGTTGAATATTCCTCGCTGTGTGGTGATCTGGATGAAGGCACTAGTGACAGGACTAAACATATGATTTGTCGAATATTCTTCTCTGTGTGGTGATCTCGATACAGTCCCTAGCGGCAGGACTAGACATACCTTTTGTCAAATATTCCTCGCTGTGTGTTGATCTGGATGTAGGCACTAGCGGTAGGACTAGACATACCTTTTGTCGAATATTCCTCGCTTTGTGATGATCTAGATGCAGGCACTAGTGGCAGGATTAGACATATCTTTTTTCGAATATTCTTCTCTGTGTGGTGATCTGCATGCAGGCAGTAGTGACAGGACTAGACATATCTTTTGTCGAATATTCCTCGCTGTGTGGTGATCTCGATACAGTCCCTAGCGGCAGGACTAGACATACCTTTTGTCAAATATTCCTCGCTGTGTGTTGATCTGGATGTAAGCACTAGCGGTAGGACTAGACATACATTTTGTCGAATATTCCTCGCTTTGTGATGATCTAGATGCAGGCACTAGTGGCAGGATTAGACATATCTTTTTTCGAATATTCTTCTCTGTGTGGTGATCTGGATGCAGGCACTAGTGACAGGACTAGACATATCTTTTGTCGAATATCACTCGCTGTGTGGTGATCTGGATGCAGGCACTAATGGCTGGACTAGACATGTCTTTTGTTAAATATTCCTCGCTGTGTGGTGATCTGGATGCAGGCACTAGCGGCAGGACTTGACATATCTTTTTTCGAATATTCCTCGCTGGGTGGTGATCTGGATGCAGGCACTAGTGGCAGGACTAGACATTTCTTTTTTCGAATATTCCTCGCTGTGTGGTGATCTGGATGCAGACACTAGTGGCAGGACTAGACATATCCTTTTTCGAATATTCCTCGCTGTGTGGTGATCTGGATGCAGGCACTAGTGGCAGGACTAGACATACCTTTTGTCGAATATTCCTTGCTGTGTGGTGATCTGGATTCATGCACTAGTGACAGGACTAGACATATATTTTGTCGAATATCCCTCGCTGTGTGGTGATCTGGATGAAGGCAGTAGTGGCAGGACTAGACATACCTTTTGTCGAATATCCATCGCTGTGTAGTGATCTGGAAGCAGGCACTAGTGGCCGGACTAGACATATCTTTTGTCGAATATCCCTCGCTCTGTGGTGATCTGGATGCAGGCATTAGTGGCATGGCTAGACATATCTTTAGTCGAATATTCTTCTCTGTGTGGTGATATGGATGCAGGCACTTGTGGCAGGACTAGACATATCTTTTGTCTAATGTTCCTGGCTGTGTGGTGATCTGGATGCAGGCACTAGTGGCAAGACTAGACATATCTTTTGTCGAATATCCCTCGCTCTGTGGTGATCTGGATGCAGGCACTAGTGGCATGACTAGACATATCTTTTGTCGAATATTCTTCTCTGTGTGGTGATATGGATGCAGGCACTTGTGGCAGGACTAGACATATCTTTTGTCTAATGTTCCTGGCTGTGTGGTGATCTGGATGCAGGCACTAGTGACAGGACTAGACATATATTTTGTCGAATATCCCTCGCTGTGTGGTGATCTGGATGCAGGCACTAGTGACAGGACTAGACATATCTTTTGTCGAATGTTCCTTGCTGTCTGTAATCTGGATGCAGGCACTAGTGGTCGGACTAGACATATCTTTTGTCAAATATTCCTCGCTGTGTGGTGATCTGGATGCAGGCACTAGTGACAGGACTAGACATATCAATTGTCAAATGTTCACCGCAGTGTGGTGATCTGGATGCAGGCACCAGTGGCAGGACTAGACATATATTTTGTCGAATGTTCCTCGCTGTGTGGTGATCTCGATGCAGGCACTAGTGGCAGGACTAGACATATCTTTTGTCGAATGTTCCTCGCTGTGTAGTGATCTGGATGCAGGCACTAGCGGCAGGACAAGACATACCTTTGTCAAATACTCTTCGCTGTGTGGTGATCTTGATGCAGGCACTGTCTGCACGACTAAACATATCTTTTGTCGAATATCCCTCGCTATGTGGTGATCTGGATGCAGGCACTAGTGGCAGGACTAGACGTACCTTTTGTCGAATGTTCCTCGCTATGTGGTGATCTGGATGGAGGCACTAGTGGCAGGACTAGACATACCTTTTGTCGAATATTCCTCGCCGTGTGTGATCTGGATACAGTCCCTATCTGCAGGACTAGACATACTTTTTTTCGAATATTCCTTGCTTTGTGATGATCTGGATGCAGGCACTAGCGGCAGGACTAGACATAACTTTGTCGAATATTCCTCGCTGTGTATTTATCTGGATGCAGGCACTAGCGGCAGAACTAGACATATCTTTTGTCGAATATTCCTCGCTGTGTGGTGATCTGGATGCAGGCACTAGTGGCAGGACTAGACATATCTTTTTTTCGAATATTCTTCTCTGTATGGTGATCTGGATAAAGGCACTAGTGGCAGGACTAGACATATCTTTTGTTGAATATTCCTCGCTGTGTGGTGATCTGGATGCAGGCACTAGTGGCAGGACTAGACATATCTTTTTTTCGAATATTCTTCTCTGTGTGGTGATCTGGATGAAGGCACTAGTGACAGGACTAGACATATGATTTGTCGAATATTCTTCTTTGTGTGGTGATCTGGATGCAGGCAGTAGTGACAGGACTAGACATATCTTTTGTCGAATATTCCTCGCAATGTGGTGATCTGGATGCAGGTACTAATGGCAAGACTAGAGATATATTTTGTCGAATATCCCTCGCTGTGTGGTGATCTGGATGCAGGCACTACTGGCAGGACTAGACATATCTTTTATCAAATATCCCTCGCTGTGTGGTGATCTTGATGCAGGCACTAGTGGCAGGACTAGACATATCTTTTGTCGAATAACCCTCGCTGTGTGGTGATCTGGATGCAGCTCTAGTAACAGGACTAGACATATCTTTTGTCGAATATCCCTTGCTGTGTGGTGATCTGGATGCATCACTAGTGGCAGGACTAGACATATATTTTGTCGAATATTCCTCGCTGTGTGGTTATGCGGATTCAGGCACTAGTGGCAGGACTATACATATCTTTTGTCGAATATTCCTCTCTGTGTGGTGATCTGGATGCAGGCACTAGTTGCAGTACTAGATATATCTTTGTCGATTATTCTTCTCTGTTTGGTGTTCTGGATGCAGGCACTAGTGGCAGGACTAGATATATATTTTGTCGAATGTTCCTCGGTGTGCGGTGATCTGGATGCAGGCACTAGCGGCAGGACTAGACATATATTTTGTCGAATGTTCCTCGCTGTGTGGTGATCTGAATGCAGGCACTTGTGGCAGGACTAGACATATATTTTGTCGAGTATTTCTTAATGTGTGATGATCTTGATGCAGGCACTTGTGGTAGGACTAGACATATATTTTGTCGAATATCCCTCGCTGTGTGGTGATCTGGATGCAGGCACTAGTGTCAGGACTAGACATATCTTTTGTCGAATATCCCTCGCTGTGTGGTGATCTGGATGCAGGCACTAGTGACAGGACTAGACATATCTTTTGTCGAATATTCCTTGCTGTGTGGTGATCTGGATGCAGGCACTAGTGGCAGGACTAGACATATCTTTTGTCGAATAGTCTCGCTGTGTGGCGATCTGGATGCAGGCACTTGTGGCAGGACTAGACATATCTTTTGTCGAATAATCCTCGCTGTGTGGTGATCTGGATGCAGGCACTAGTGACAGAACTAGACATATCTTTTGTCGAATATCCCTCGCTGTGTGATGATCTGGATGCAGGCACTAGTGGCAGGACTAGACATATCTTTTGTCGAATAATCCTCGCTTTGTGGTGATCTGGATGCAGGCACTAGTGACAGGACTAGACATATCTTTTGTCGAATATCCCTCGCTGTGTGGTGATCTGGATGCAGGCACTAGTGGCCGGACTAGACATATATTTGGTCGAATATCCCTCGCTGTGTGGTGATCTGGATGCAGGCACTAGTGACAGGACTAGAAATATCTTTTGTCGAATATTCCTCGCTGTGTGGTGATCTGGATGCAGGCACTAGTGGTAGGACTAGACATACCTTTTGTCGAATATTCCACGCTATGTGGTGATCTGGATGCCTATCAATGATTAGATGTTGTCCTATTTTCTCAGCAAATAAAATCACTCAGATTTTTCAAAATAGAACATTTCATTTGACTTAAAACGTCAGTAGATGTTGATATCTTTCCTCAGCCGATGAAATTGTTCCATGAAGGAACTGACATTTTATCATATAAAACACATAAATACAATATTTCTGTTTTGTGGTTGGGTGGGTAGGGTCGAAGGTACGATATTTTGACCAGTGTAAATAAGCACACCTCCAGAATTCCATGTAAACTTATTCACGTATTCACGTTGCCTTAAAATTGTCTTTCGTGTTTTCCCTTCTGGTCATTATGTTTTTTGTATGCATTTTGTTTTATCATTTCATAAAAAACGAATATAACGTTAGCATATGTGTTGTGTTCTATTAAAACCGAAACGTTTGAAAAAGTTCAAAGTTCAAATTTTACCATTAAATGTCTTATTTGTTTGAAAATAGAAAAAATAATGGAGAATAATGTGCTGGATAAATACGTACATCACTCAAAATGCAAATAGGGAAATACATATAAATTGTCAAAATAATGTCGTTGTTTTATAGCATAAATGTATATAGCAATTATTTTAAGAATGGGTAATAAACTCTATTTTTTGTTATAATTATATAATATTAAACCAGATATAAGTTATATAAGATAATTCATCATAAAAAAATGAACGAAACAATTATAATCAATGATTGAAATATATTATTCAAATGTCATGAACCATTTTAAAGTAGATGTTTATCTATATATGAGGGTCAGAATTTTACGGGTTTAATGATCCTTGACGAAGGATGGTTTACTGCTTTGTAATAGAGCAATACCATATTTAGCTAGTTTCTTTCGACGCAAGTTGAAAGAAGTCTGCTTGAGATTTTTAGCGTCAAAATGTACTTGAAACCTCGGACAAGCTTAATTGCGTTGGGGGGAGAGTGCACTGCCACAAAGATTGTCTCTAGCGATAGGCTTAAGGAAGGCTTGTGTTTGAAACTCATAGGAATATTTATTGTGCTGGAACTGGGGAGTGTTTCATGCACAATAGTTTAGTCTGATGCTGTAGTTTGAAACAGTTCTCAAACATAACAGGTTAGCTTCGTGCTGGAACTAGATTTTTTATCTTAGTTCGAAGACATAGGTTTGGAACAGTCTCCAAACTTATAAGTGTATATTTATGCTGGAACTGAGCATCGTTCCAAGCATACAGTTTTGTTATTAGTTTGAAACCTTTCTCAAACAATAACTGTATTTACGTGCTGAAACTTGTATTTGTTTCATGCGCTTTCGTTTAGTTTGAAAATTAAGGTTTGAAACAGTCTTCAAACATTAAGTGTACTTTTATGCTGGATGAACAGTGTTCCAGACATACAGTTTTGGTTTGAGTTTGAATCAAGTCTCAAACGTATGCTGTCCAGACACGTTGTCTGAACAGCTGGTCTCATTATTAAAATAGTGTTAAACAACAGTTGGTTCAACTCTACAAGGTTTGAAACATTATACTGTAAATAGTTAATTGGTATGATCATTTGTCTGTATGATTTCTAAATATAAGAATCATTTTATTATTCCTTTTGTTTGAAGTTAACTAATCATAAGGCAAGAAGGCTGAGGAAAATTTATATATTATATAGTTTGAACAAAATTGTTTAACATAGTTTCAAGCTAGGCTGTTTCACAGCTTAATCCAGTGAAGACACAGTCGCCTTACAGAAGATCCCGTTTTAGTTCAAGATAACCACCCAACATCTTGACATAAAAAAAACTGGCAATTTGTCCCTAAAATATTTCATTGTATGTAAAGTTTTAAACTGCCAGCGGAAGTGTTGGTTAAGTTTAAACAAATGTACAACAAAACAAATTATATGTTTATGCTTATATAAACAACTATAAACATACAGTAGGCGAGAGAGAGAGAGAGAGAGAGAGAGAGAGAGAGAGAGAGAGAGAGAGGGTGAACGAGAGAAAGAATTTAGGAAGACTTTTTAAAACCAATGATGATGATTAAGATGATGATGGACGATGATTATTTACTTTGGAGTTTAATTATCTATTTTATTTATCATATATATATATTTATTTATTATTTTTAATTTAACTAGTTGTTTAGTTGAATAGTTTTTTTGTTGTTAATATTGATGCAGACTTATTATGGGACTTTCTTTGAGGACTATAAAGTTGAAGATTAATTATTAAGATTTAATTATTTTATTCTACCTTGTGCAGCCAAATGATGAGTTAAAATAGTAGTGTTAAATGTATAAATGTTATTATGGTACTTTACTATATGTTAGGCCAGACACTTTTGCTTATAGCGCAAATAAATTTGCTTGAGATATCATAAGTGTCCGACTCAACTTGAACCCTCAACATGAATGATTTCTGTTGATTGTATATCTGTGCACACTAATTGTGCTCACTTGCTAAGTTAAAAATTTATTTGTAAGACAATATCGTTAGCAACCATGTATACCACATACAAACAGTAATTGTCAATATAAGAATATCAACAAACTAGAGTATGCCGTTAAACCCCCAACAATATTATTTTTGTTGCTGGTATGATACGTGACTTAAAAAGAATGTGGCTGCACAGGTATCTAAATTTAAGTGAACGAAGTTTTATATATTAGTCTTTTTTTAGCTAATCGTCTTGCATAGCTCTACATTGAATGCCCTTTAAACTAATAACATCGATTGACATTCCCTAAAACCATTAAACAGTAGTGTTTACTGTTAATGGTGAACCATATAACCCTGTACATACGTACATTGTTATTTATATACAATAAATTGTATATTTGTATTGTACACTATAAAGGTTATAAGAACTTCCAAGAGTGTACTCACATTTTTATTAATAATATATCGGCAAGTACCGTTATATCATAGCTTGAGCTATGCAAGTAGATGATTAGTTTAGTTCTTGTCAGTAAATATTAAAATGTATTCGTCAGCCTTGCAATATTTTATTAGTACACCACATTATTGAAATGTGACCAACCACCGCTAATCTCCCACGGTGTATCACATAGTGGTACACAATGGACTTAAAATGTGTTAACATGTTTTATTAAATTATGATGTTTGTGAAGAAGCACCCGGCAGATTGCTCGTACCTAAAAAGCGCCATAATTAAAAAATATCTTAAAAAAACCGATATCCCCTCAGATCAGATCTGCTGAGAACTGATTAGCTGAAGCTGGTCACTATATATTTATTAAGTAGTCTTGTGTAATTCTATAATGTGTATCCTGGCATTTCCTAACCACAATATTCCCTAGAACCGTACTCAATGCTGTGTAGTGATACGGAGTTGCCATATAGTCACGTAGTCAACTAGATCTCAACTAGACTATTTCAATGATTATAAGATCTGATGTTATAATCATTATATATTAATATAAACATGTAGATAAAACGCTGAAATGTGTATAAAACACATAATATAATAAGTAAATGTATGTATATAAGTTTTTATTTACCCTCGCGCTTTGAACCAGTCATTTTTGCGAGCAGGATAGGATAATTATTAAAAAAATAAAAGATGATTACACATTTCTGTGATGATTAATGAATGATGAATGGAGATGATTCACATAATAAGTCGTGTCTATATTCAACTTTGAAGTTTGTTATTAACTGAGTTGTTTAATACTACAACTATTTTATATTTTTGGATTCGGTGCTTACTGATTACTAACATTGTTTATACTCATGATAATTTTAAATTTGTAGATTGACGACTAAAGTGTAGATTAATCGACTAAGAATATTATTATTTCTTTTTGTATTTACCGATTGCAGCCATATATTACTTATTAGTGCATGTAATTGATTTATTTAAATAAGGTGCACCTATGGTTGTTCACCAATATTTTAAGTCAAACAACGCTGCTCATAGCGCAAATTGCTTTGCTTATATTGTCAGCAATATTCGACCTTACTATAAACTTTAGATAAAATTTAATTCTATCTAAAGTGTTATCTGAACACATTAATTGTGTGTGGTTACAATGGTAAAATATAATTAGTAGTTATCTTATGTAACCATGTATCCAGCATACCACCAATAATTGTCAATAGTATAACCATCAACAAATTACGGTGTGCCGTAAAACCCCAATCATAATGTTTGGTGGTATAAATGAACTGAACTATAATGGTTTGGCTGCAATGGAATATATGGGATATGTCTTATTTTTGAACATATTTTAATTGTCAAAACTACTTATCATGCTTTTTGTATATATTTATAGTATCAGCTGAAGAGGGTATTATCCATCAGCATATCGCATTTTATTTAAAAACTGACCAGTCACTGTTAATCGTTCCATTCTGCATCAATAATGGTAAAGAATGGTTTAAGAGTGTGTTAAAAAAAAGACGTTAAACTGTGAAATATGAATAATAGGGCACCCGGCAGCTCGCGCATACCTTAAAAGCGCCAATAGTAAAAAATATTTTAAGAAATCAGATATCATCTCAGATCAGATCTGAAATGAACTGATTAACAATAACTGGTCCCTAATATTTAGAATAAAAAATAGTCTTGTGTAACTCTATACTGAATATCGGGATGGTAGTATCCATAATATTCCCTACAACCGCACTTAGTCTAATTAGTGTATATTAAGTGCGATGAGCCATATAATCCCGTACCAACAGGTACGTTATTATTTATATGCTATGTATTGCATAATGTTTACATGATAAGTGACTGTATAAGTTATATATGATTTATTAGACGTTTAATCATATAAATGATTATAAACATGTATGTATGTTTAAGTGTTTATTTACCCTCGCACTTAGCTCTAGGCTTTTTGGCGAGCAGGATAAGAAGATTACGATGCCAGTGGACAGCATCGGCAGGTTCGCTACTCCTCCCGGTGTTGCACCATTGGCTGGATGAGACGATTATTCTCTAGGCTGGTTCTTGGCGATGTGATGTTCCATCTTCCGTGTCAGTTGTTAAGATCTTTTTGTCGAGTTTAAAGTTGCTGTTGACTGGGTCAATCTCAACCCGCTGAGCTTGATGCATTGCGTTAAAGCGATTTGAGACGAAGCTGTCAAACAGACGAGTAGCCCGACGATGTAAGTTCTAGGAAGATTCTAGTAGATAAGTTGTTTAAAGATGACTAAAGATGATTCTTAAAGACAATTTTTTAGCTAAGTTGATTCTGTGGATATGGAGGTTCCCGTTAGAAGATGTTTCTTAGAGTAGCTGTAGTACTATTGTAGCATGCTGATTCTTGTAGATTATTCAAAACGACCCTTTTTAACACCACGTTAAAAACATAAAAAACGATGATAGGTTAAAAATCCCTCCTTGTAAACGTGGAGGGACCGTGACCCACTTAGAAGGCTGGAGCTTGCCCAGGAGACTTCCGTCCTGCTCGACAGCCGCTTGAAGAGAAGTAAGAGAAAAAAATGTTATAAACGTATGTATAAGTATTTATTTACCCTCGCACTTTGAACTAAGTCATTTTGGCGAGCCGGATAAGATGATTATTTAAAAAACAAGATGATTACTTAAAAAATAAGGTGATTATTTAAAAGATAAGATGATTATTTAAAACTAATGATGATGATGAAGATGACGACGATAAACGATGATTACCCACTATGGAGTTTAAACACTTATTGTTTTATAAATATAGATATTCCTATTTTTATTTAACCGGTTGTTTAATTGAATATTTTTATTTGCTTATATTGATGCAGACTTTATATGACCTTCTTCAACAACCAAATGCTAACGATTAATTATTAAGACTCCAGGCACTCTACTCTACCTTGTGCAGCCAAATTATTAGTTAAAATACTAGTACCAAGTGTACGAGCGTTATTATGGTTCTTTATTATATGTAAAACCTATATGTTAGGCCAGACACTTTTGCTTATAGCGCAAATAAATTTGCTTGAGATATCATAAGCGTCCGACCCAACTTGAACCCTCAACAGGAATGATTCCCGCTGACTGTATATCTGTGCACACTAATTGTGCTCAGTTGCTATGGTAATATTTTTATTTGTATGGCAGCACCGTTAGCAACCGTATATACCACATACAGACAGTAATTGTCAATTTAAAAATATCAACAAACTAGAGTATGCCGTAAAACCCCTAACAATATTATTTTGTTGCTGGTATGGTACGTGACTTAAAAGATTTGGCTACACAGGTATTTATATTTAAGTAAATGATGTTTTATATATTAGTCTATTTTCAGTTGATCGTCTTGCATAGCTCTATATTGAATACCTATGATACTAATAACATCGATTGACATTCCCTAAAACCATTATACAGTAGTATTTACTGTTAGTGGTGAACCATATAACCCTATACACACGTACATTGTTATTTATATACTTTAAATTGTATATTTGTAGGGTACACTAAAGAGTTGTAATAACTTCTAAAAGTGTTCAACCATTTTTTTATTAATATATCGGCAGGTACCGTTATATCATAGCTTGAGCTACGCAAGTTGATGAATAATTAAGTTATTAAAATGTATTCGTCAACCTTGCAATATTTTATCAGTACACCACATTATTAAAAAGTGACCAACCACCGCTAATCTCCCATGATGTATCACATAGTGGTACACAATGGACTAAAAATATGTTAAAAATTGTTATTAAATTGTGATGTTTGTAAAGAAGCACCCGGCCGATTGCTCGTACCTAAAAAGCGCCATAATTAAAAAATATCTTAAAAAAACCGATATCCCCTCAGATCAGATCTGCTGAGAACTGATTAGCAGAAGTTGGTCACTATATATTTATAAAGTAGTCTTGTGTAATTCAATAATGAGTATCATGGCATTTCCTAACCATGATATTCCCTAGAACCTTACTCAATGCTGTGTAGTGAGTACGGAGTTGCCATATAGTCCCGTAATCAACATGATATACGTTACTATTTAAATGATTATTAAAATTATAATCATTATAAATTAATATAAACATGCAAAAAAAAACGCTAAAATGTGTATAATACACATCCATTACTAGATATAAAGCGTTATAAACATGTTAAATTCATGTTTATATTAATTGTATAAGAATGTATTTATGCCATACATTTGGCGTGTGTGTGTGTATAAGTTTTTATTTATCCTCGCGCTTTGAACAAGTCATTTTGGCGAGCAGGATAGGATGATTATTAAAAATTAAAAGATGATTACACATTTCTGTGATGATTAATGTATGATGAATGGAGATGATTCACATAATAAGTCGTGTCTATATTCAACTTTGAAGTTTGTTATTAACTATTTTATATTTTTGGATTCGGTGCTTACTAACTACTAACATTGTTTATACTCATGATAATTTTAAATTTGTAGATTAACGACCAAAGTGTAGATTAATCGACTAAGAATATTATTATTTCTTTTTGTATTTACCGATTGCAGCCATATATTACTTATTAGTGCATGTAATTGATTAATTTAAATAAGGTGCACATATGGTTGTTCACCAATATTTTAAGTTAAACAACGCTGCTCATAGCGCAAATTGCTTTGCTTATATCGTCAGCGATATTCAATCTAACTATAAACCTTAGATAAAAATTTAATTCTATATAAGGTGTTATCTGAACACATTAATTGTGTGTGGTTACAATGGTAAAATATAAGTACTTATCTTATGTAACCATGTATCCAACGTACCACCAATAATTGCCAATAGTAAACCATCAACAAATTATGGTGTGCCGTAAAACCCCAATCATAGTGTTTGATGGTATAAATAAACTGACCTAAATGGTTTGGCTGCAATGGAATATATGGGATGTGTCTTATTTTTGTACATATTTTAATTGTCACAGCTACTTATCATGCTATTTGTATTTATTTGTAGTATCAGCTGAAGAGGGTATTATCCATCAGCATATCGCACGTTATTTAAAAACTGACCAGTCACTGTTAATCGTACCATTCTGCATCAATAATGGTAAAGAATGGTTTAAGAGTGTGTTAAAATAAAGTGACGTTAAACTGTGAAATATGTATAATAGGGCACCCGGCAGCTCGCGCATACCTTAAAAGCGCCAATAATAAAAATTTTTTAAGAAATCAGATATCATCTCAGATCAGATCTGAAATGAACTGATTAAAAATAACTGGTCCCAAATATTTAGAATAAAAAATAGTCTTGTTTAACTCTATACTGAATATCAGGGTGGTAGTAACCATAATATTCCCTACAACCGCACTCATTAGTGTATATTGAGTGCGATGAGCCATATAATCCCGTACCAACACGTACGTTATTATTTTTATGCTATGTATTGCATAATGTTTACATATTAAATGACTGTATAAGTTATATATGATTTTTTTTACGTATAATCATATAATTAATTATAAACATGTTAGTTTCATGTCCATATTAATTGTATAAGAGTGTATTTATGCCATACATTTGGATGATGATTTAAGTGTTTTTTTTACCCTCGCACTTAGCTCTAGGCTTTTTGGCGAGCAGGATAAGTAGATTACGATGCCAGTGGACAGCATCAGCAGGTTCGCTACTCCTCCCGGTGCTGCACCACTGGCTGGATAAGACGATTATACACTAGGCTGTTTCTTGGCGATATGATGTTCCATCTTCCGTGCCAGATGTTAAAATCTTTTTGTCGAGTTCAAAGTTGCTGATGACTGGGTCAATCTCAACCCGCTGAGCTTGATGCATTGCGTTAAAGCGATTTGAGACCGAAGCTGTCAAACAGACGAGTAGCCCGACGATGTAAATTCTAGGAAGATTCTAGTAGACAAGTTGTTTAAAGATGACTAAATATGATTCTTGAAGACGAATTTTGAGCTAAGTTGATTCTGTAGATATGGTGGTTCCCGTCAAAAGATGTTTCTTGGAGTAGCTGTAGTACTTTTGTAGCATGCTGATTCTTGTAGATTATTCAAAACGACCCTTTTTAACACCACGTTAAAAACATAGAAACGATGATAGGTTAAAAATCCCTCCATGTAAACGTGGAGGGACCGTGACCCACTTAGAAGGCTGGAGCTTGCCGAGGAGACGTCCGTCCTGCTCGACAGCCGCTTGAAGAGTGCCATACATTTGGCTATGTATGTATAAGTTTTTATTTATCCTTGCGCTTTGAACAAGTCATTTTGGCGAGCAGGATAGGATGATTATTAAAAATTAAAAGATGATTACACATTTCTGTGATGATTAATGTATGATGAATGGAGATGATTCACATAATAAGTCGTGTCTATATTCAACTTTGAAGTTTATTATTAACTGAGTTGTTTAATACTACAACTATTTTATATTTTTGGATTCGGTGCTTACTGATTACTAACATTGTTTATACTCATGATATTTTTAAATTTGTTGATTGACGACCAAAGTGTAGATTAATCAACTAAGAATATTATTATTTCTTTTTGTATTTACCGATTGCAGCCATATATTACTTATTAGTGCATGTATTTGATTAATTTAAATAAGGTGCACATATGGTTGTTCACCAATATTTTAAGTCAAACAACGCTGCTCATAGCGCAAATTGTTTTGCTTATATCGTCAGCGATATTCAACTTAACTATAAACCTTAGATAAAAATTTAATTCTATCCAAGATGTTATCTGAACACATTAATTGTGTGTGATTACAATGGTAAAGTAAAAGTACTTATCTTATGTAACCATGTATCCAGCGTACCACCAATAATTGTCAATAGTAAACCATCAACAAATTATGGTGTGCCGTAAAACCCCAATCATAGTGTTTGATGGTATAAATAAACTGACCTAAATAGTTTGGCTGCAATGGAATTCCTGGGATGTTTTATTTTTGTACATATTTTAATTGTCACAGCTATTTATCATGCTATTTGTATATATTTGTAGTATCAGCTGAAGAGGGTATTATCCATCAGCATATCGCACGTTATTTAAAAACTGACCAGTCACTGTTAATCGTACCATTCTGTATCAATAATGGTAAAGAATGGTTTAAGAGTATGTTAAAATAAAGTGACGTTAAACTGTGAAATATGTATAATAGGGCACCCGGCAGCTCGCGCATACCTTAAAAGCGCCAATAATAAAAAATATTTTAAGAAATCCGATATCATCTCAGATCAGATCTGAAATGAACTGATTAACAGTAATTGGTCCCAAATATTTAGAATAAAAAATAGTCTTGTGTAACTCTATACTGAATATCAGGGTGGTAGTAACCATAATATTCCCTACAACCGCACTCATTAGTGTATATTGAGTGCGATGAGCCATATAATCCCGTACCAACGGGTACGTTATTATTTATATGCTATGTATTGCATAGTGTTTACATATTAAATGACTGTATAATTTATATATGATTTTTTAGATGTATAATCATATAATTAATTATAAACATGTTAATTTCATGTTCATATCAATTGTATAAAAGTGTATTTATGCCATACATTTGGCAAGATTCATCTCACGGTTATTGTTTTCCATCTACAACTATGGATAATACAATTATTTTGATTTGTCGAAGCTATTTGTTATCTTGGCGCTGATTGGCCGAATTTCAATCCGATTTTCACTTCTAGCTCAATGCATTGAAAAACGGCCAATCAGCAGCAAGTACCGTGAAATCCACTGATTGGATGGATCTCAATCCGGTATATAAGTCAAGCTCGACAGTTTTTAAAATGTACTAGATTCTGACATACACTACAATACAGATGCCTTCCTTGCGGTCGGCGCTCTGCACTGGAGATGCATGTCAGGCTAGTAAATGTAAATATTATATTTGTAGGGCCGTGAGATGAGTAATAGTAATTCACTGGTGTATCCAGTGAGTTTGGATGGAGTTACACAGAATACCTATAAAAGTATGCGATATGGGATAACAGGCTGTCACTCTGGTGCAGAAATATCATATTAAAACAAGATGCATGTAAAAAGTTGCTAAAAATATTTTGAAAAACTTCCTATTCCCTGTTTTACTTAAACGGCCCAGTTTAGGGTATTGTTAAAATAGTATATTATTATTATAATAAAATTTGTACAGTAGGTACATTATATTTACAATAAAATATCTTATACCTCTGCACCAGATGGGCTGCCTGCCTCCACTTGAGCTTATATTGGTTCAAGCCTAATGAATAATATTAGTTTTGTTTTTCCACTAGGGTCGGGGGCCCTACATGTTATATCATTCCCCATCTTTGTCGCACTGAGCCAAGTTCCCAGGTAATGTATGATGTATCACCTGTTCCAGGGTCAGCCATTATTATATTTATTAATGATTATTTAAAATTATGTATAAATTTTATTATTTATTTACCCCATTCTAGTTAAACAACTAGTACTCTGGGGACTAAAATAAAAAAAAAATCAAAATAACTCTTGTTTTGCATTTAAAATATGCAAATTTATTTATAATTTAAAAGATTGATTGGTTAATTGCTTAATACAAGCAATAAAAAACCAACAACATAAAGGTATTGAAAACATTTCAATACAGTGTATTCAATTATATGACCTTTCATTGAATATTATTATTTTTAAACTTTATTAGAAGCAAGTATGATAAATATGATGCTTGAAACCAAAATAAAAAATATGTTCACAAGGCTTGGTAGTGGGGTGAAGGTTAAAATCACAACCCAGGCCACATATAAATATATGTGGACTGCATTGTGATATCCAACCCGCCCCCCACTAAAAGAACAGTACACAGAACACCTGTCATCTGTGATAAATTAATCAAGCCATGTAAATTATTGTTGTTTTGGCTGACCACATGGAAAGCTAGGGAGGTGGGTAAATGTATTAGGGCTGTGCTACATCTATTATATTTTGTCTGACATTTCACAGTCAATGATGTAGCACTCCAGTGCCCTAAATACTGAGGTTCTGACTGCCTTGCTGGGATTCAAAATGTTTGTTATATTAAATTCCAAACTGTGACCAGCAAGTGCAGTCTTAAGTTTGGTTCTGTGAACCCCGTGAATTGGACAGTCTAGCAGAAAATGATTTGTTGTGTATTTTACCTTGCACCGGGTGCAATCTCTCCCTTGTTTTATAATAAATTGCCCTTTATTTCCTGGCAGGAGATTGACACCCAATCTCAGACGGGTAATGCATTTATCTATTTTCTTATTGTTAGAGTAGTTTGTTGGCCGTCTGAAATTTACCGAGGTTCTAGGAAACGTTTGTTTGAAAGTTTTATTTTTAATATAATTAGTCCATTTTTTTTTACATGTTTCCTGGATAAAGAGTATACCTCGGTAAGTGCAAGGTGTATTGAATTAGATATATTTGTGTATTGTAATGCATCTTTAGCCGCCCTGTCAGCTTCTTCATTTCCTGATATATCTACATGTGCTGGACACCATTCCATTGTGACCTGTAATCCTAAGTCAAGGCACTGGTTATATTGAGAGAAGATTTTTGCCAAAAGATCAGGCCTTGATCTGCTATTATTGTTTTTAATTGAAGTTAAAGCTGAAAGAGAATCCGAAAGGATAGCAGTTTTTGTTGGTTTATTTTCTAGTATCCAGCACATAGATTTTTGAATCGCGACCAGTTCAGCTGTGTATATTGACAAATTGTTGCTGAGTCTCTCAGAATACTGTATCTGAAGGGACGGAATGACATATGCAGCTGCAACTTTCCCGTCCTCGGGATTTTTACTACCATCAGTGTAAATTTGTGTATGTTCAGCATAATGCCGGTCAATATGGTTTGCCGTAATGGATCTTATAAGTGCTGGCAAATCATTTTTATTGAACTCGGCGGTTAGAGATAACCTAATATCAGGATTTTTGAGCGTCCAGGGCGATTGTAATTTAGGTCTAAAATCTGCTAGACTGACATTATTGAGACCGTACTCCTCCACCAAGTCCTGGGTATGAGCCCCGAAAGGAAGCGAAGCATGGGCTTTTTTTGTATATTTTGACTTGATGTAGTACCCGGTCCCAATGAGCTTGTTCACAGGGTTCCCCTCCTTCCTAGTTTGAGCCCTGGCCCAGTACTTGACTGACTGTTCTTCCCGTCTCAACTTAAGTGGGATGATTCCCGCCTCCGCTTCCAATATATGGCCCGGTGTGGAATGGAGCGCTCTGAGGGCTAGCTTTAGGGCCTTATTTTGAATGATATCTAATTTTTTAAGTATTGAAGGGGGTGCACAAGAATAGATTTGAGCCCCATAGTCTATTTTTGGACGTATGAGAGACTTATATAGAAGTAAGAGGCTATTTTTATCAGAGCCAAAATCTGTACCTCTTAGCATTCTCATCAAATTTAAGTCTTTCTCACACCTGATCATGATGTCCTTTATGTGACAGTGAAAATTTAGTTTCCTATCTAGAAGCATGCCTAAAAATTTTATGATTTTTTTTAATATGATCGGTGTGCCACCTAAGTGTACGTCCAAACTGTGCTGATTTGAATTTCCAAAAATAATACCCACTGTTTTAGTCTGACTAATTTTAAACCCCCATTCTTTGGCCCATCCCCATATTAGGTCAAGTCCTGTTTGAGCTCTAGTTTGTAACAGGTGTAAGTTGACCCCTTTTAGCCATGTGCCAGAATCATCAGCAAATTGACTGGTAACCATGCCTGTCCCCTCTAGTGTAGCAGGCAAATCATTTATTAATATTGAAAAGAGTAGAGGGGATAATATAGCCCCTTGTGGGGTTCCTCTGTCTGTTGATTCAGGATCTGAGAGGGACCCCCCTACTTTAACTTGAATTTTGCGGCCCTCTAGGAAGTTCCTCAGATATAGGTAGCAGTTTCCTGTTATACCATGTTCTTTAAGTTTATATAAGACGCCTGTGTGCCAGGTTAAATCAAAAGCTGCTTGTAGGTCTAAAAAGATGGCTAGGACTGAGTGTCCCCTATTTTTTGCTGAATTTACGTCATGTTGCAGACGTGCGAGCTGGTCCAAAGTGCTCCTCCCCTTTCTAAAGCCAGATTGAAAGGGGTTGATTATATTTTTTGATTCAAGCAGATGTTCTAATCTTGCCTTTACCATCCCCTCCATTAATTTGCCAGGATGGGAGGTAAGGCTAATTGGTCTATATGATTGAGGTTCATTTGGGTTTTTCCCTTGTTTTAATAATGGGATAACACAAGTCTGCTTCCACGCTATTGGGTATACACCACCATTCCACACCTGGTCATACAGTTCAAGCCATAATTCCAGTGCTGAACTGGGCATATGCTTGAACATTTGATAAGATAAATTATCCAGTCCCGAGGCGGAATTTTTCCTGCTTTCTATTATTGATCTTAATTCAAAAATTGAGAAGCTATTATTCAATGATGACCTGTTGATTTCTGGGGTATCTAAATGATTTTTATACAGTGATTCAAATTTTTTTTGGTAATTTAAAGTATCAATGTCTACATTTGATTCACTGCTAGCTTTAGAGTAGTGCTTAACTAAAAAGTTAGCTTTTTCTACTTCTGTGACCGCTAAAGCTGTATTTTTTTAAGTAATGGAATTGGGCGATGCAAATTTCCTTTAATTCTGCGGATTTTAGTCCAAAAGTCTTTAGAGTTTGAGTCTTTATGTATGCAATTCTCGCAGAATTCTTCCCAGTTAAGCTTTTTAGCGTTGTAGATGACATTTTTTGCTTCTCGTTCGGCTTCCTTGTAATCATATAGATTACCTAAACAAGGGTGCCGCTTTAGTTTATTTAATGTTTTTTTCCGCCCATTTATAGCATTTTGGCAGGTTTCATTCCACCACGGGACATTTTTGCCTTTTTTTTGTTTTGGATTGGAGACGGGGATACATTGTTGTGCAATCAGTAGGAATCTCTCAGATAAGTTTTTATTAAAAATATTGACATCATCAGAGTGGACCTCATCTAGGGTTATCTCACTGCATTTACTATAAAATAGATCCCAGTCTGCTTTTTCAAATTTAAATTTTGGATTTATATCATTTTTCTCTGGCATTTTTGAATTTTGATTTTTTATTGTTGTGCAGATTGGGTAGTGGTCAGATCCCAGATTGTCATCATGTACCCACCAGGTTGAAATAGCCGAAAATTTGGGACTAGTAAAAGTTAGATCAATACAGGAGCCCTTGCCCGAGCCCTGGTCTACTCTGGTTATGGAACCGTCATTGAGTAGAACTTTATTACTTTTGCCCGCCCATTCCAAAACATCCCTCCCTTGACGGTTCGCGTATGGAGATCCCCACGTGGGGTGGTGTGCGTTGAAATCTCCATGTATGATACAGTCCCTAAGTTCATCTTCGGCGTTTAGAGATGAACTTATATGGTCTAAAGCCTCCAGATCACACCCCCTGGAGTATAAATTAATGAGAATGAAGGGGGATCTCCCTAGATGAACTCTAAACACTTGAGATTCAAGTGCATAGTTCCCCAGATGGTCTTGGGGATCATCCACTCTGATTTCCTCATAGTTGATATTGTTTTTAAAATAAACTACCAAGCCTCCACACGTATTATTACGTGTGTTTTTAAAATATTTGTATTCGGCATGGTAGCCAGGGATCTTCCTCTCCTGATTATTTTCAAGTTTGGTTTCTTGCACACAGAGGATATCAACATTAGGGTTTAAATCTAATAGTACCTTAATCTCTGTGTGCCTAAGAGAGGTCAATCCCTGGGCATTAAAAGATATAACCGTGAGATCCCTATTGAAAGCAGATGTTACTATTCAGACGGTTTCGAACAGCCAGTGCCTTGTGTCGTGGGGACTGAGACAGTATTTTTTGGGGGGTTTTGGACTGTCTCAGTATACCTGCCACTATGGGTTTTTTTCTAACTATTTCCGTAGGTTGTGCACGTGTCGGATTTTGTTTGTATTTGTTTTATTGTGCGATTCCATTTCCCTTGTCAGTCACACTGGTTTTATTTGTAAGTTTTAAATTGAGATTTGAAATAAATTCTCTTTTTAGATATTCATTTAATCGGTTACCGGTGATTTTAGATTTGTTAAGTATTAATTTTTTAGTTATTTCCACAATCTTATCTAAAGATATTGAGAAATTTTCTGAATTTGTTTCTAAAATGATTGTGGGTTCTTTGTTTATATATTTTACTTCAGTTGCGTTTTTTGAGATAGTCACCGGTGAAGTTTGTTGGTAGGTATCTACCAGTGTGACATTTTTTGTCGGGTGGCTGATTACTGGAGCCTCCCCCACCCCTACAAGGTCAGCAAGCGTCACTGTCTCTAAAATAGAGACATGTTTACTTATATTGCTGTCCCTGTCTGAGTGATAGAAGCTCGAGTGTACTGAAACCAAAGACTCCTCTACGGTGACATCGAACTCGCTCCCATCACTGACTGAGGTTTCTGAGACCCGAGTCCGTGGTGAGCCAATGCTCTCTGTAACCTGAGATGAGTCTGAAATGGAGTAAGGGGTAGATGTATGTTTTATTGGTGTGTTATTTGGTGTGATCATACCCCTTTCTTGTTTAATGCTTATTGATAGAGAGGGAGAGCTGGGTTTTTTAACCTTATTATCCTGATTTATCACATTTTTTGACTTTTTAGGTGTGTTCCTAACTATAACACAGTCTGAATTGTCCGACTGTGTTGATTCATTGATTGTGTCTCCCTTTTTATATTTAAATAGCTCACGGGCTCCATTTAATTTTTTTGTTTCTCTAATTAGGTGACCTTTTGGAGTCCTAGAGAATTTTGAAGCTATAATACATTTGGCAAAATTCATCTCAAGGTTATTGTTTTCCATCTACAATTATGGATAATACAATTATTTTGATTTGTCGAAGCTATTTATTATCTTGGCGCTGATTGGCCGAATTTCAATCCGATTTTCGCTTCAAGCTCAATGCATTGAAAAACGGCCAATCAGCAGCAAGTACCGTGAAATCCACTGATTGGATGGATTTCAATCCGGTATATAAGTCTAGCTCGACAGTTTTGGAAAAGTACTAGATTCTGACATACACTACAATACAGATGCCTTCCATACGGTCGGCGCTCTGTATCAAACCGGATACAAAATCTCAAAACAGACTCGACGTGTTGGCAAACAGATTCAAAGGATGACCTTGACCGTTGAGGTACAGGTCTTGGTCTTACGCGCGACACATCGTCATGATCAGTTGATCATTTGTGCAAAAAAAATTAAAATCCATCCATGTTCGACAAAGTTACAGACGGACATATGATGGACGAACAGACACTGTAATTTCTATATGCCTCTCAGATATATGCATATATATATATATGTATGCATATACAAGAGTACCGCGGGCGGGTGCAGACGCTAGCCTTTATTATAGTCCATTAATGAATGTGTTTGTGAAGTTTAGATTGCAAGTAGTTTGTTCAGAAACTGAAAACAAAACTGAGATAAACATAAAACTTTAGTCGGATAATGCAAGTATTAACCAAGTCCATTAAACAGGTCAAGGTCAGAGATGTAAAAACTTTTTAGTTGATGGTGATCAGTTTACACTGAGAATCAATAGTGTTGCTGAAAAATAAAATAGATTTTAAAAAAATCAAACCCGAGCTAAACAAAGATCTATAACCTAAGATTTAGAGCCCAAAGTATTGATTGATTGAATATTTATTGTCAATTGTATGCCATTGAGGGCCAACAAACGATCAGTTAACCTAATCACTGTTTCTTGGGATCCTGAAAGATTAACCAATACTCAAACACAACCCAACCTCCGCTAGTAATTGATAACTTTCCCACTTAAATCAGCAGTGACAGACGAATGATAATGAGACGCAATGTCGTATATCAATCATCACGGATACTTTTTCCTGGCGAGATTCAAACTCAAGACCCCTGGATTGACAGTCATAGCCGTAAGTATGAAAGTTAGGTAAGTTAGCTATGTACATTGTTTCTATAACCTAATTTGAATGTGTTTATGAAGTTTAGTCACCATAACACGAGTTGTTTGTTCAGAAACATAGAAAAAGTTGAGCTAAACATAAAACTTTAACCGTCGGTCGACGACGACAACGACGATCACGACAACGACGCCGAGGGTCATAATAACTCGTCATTTTTTTACAAAAAGACGAGCTAAAATGGTTATAACGCCTGTAAAATTTGAACAACATCGGCAAATATCAAAACTGACCTGTTTTTACAATTATATTGCTACACTCCAGATGGTAAATTACATACATAGACCGTTTCCAATGGCGGATCTTTAAACAATCTGATATTCCGAATCAACAAATAAACAGCAACAAGGTCTAAACATAATGACGTCATTTTGTTATGAATGGAAGCTTAAACTTAATACAGCAAAACCAAAAATTATTATTTTCAGAAACGGCGACAATTAACCCCGCAATATATCTTCTAGATGGTATAATGTTGTCCTTGATTTGTTAAAGGATTTTAAATCACCAACTACAGCCGATACACGTGTATTGTTAACTACACTGTTTACAGTAAGCAGTCTCAGGTTATATCAGTTATAATGTTGTTGGTGACATGACTAAATCTTGTAACTGTTAACGTGCGAACATATAGTATACCACCTTCTTCACTTGCAATTTTACTTTAATCTATATATATTTTTCAAATATTTGATATATATTTGATATATTTGAGATATTTTATATATTTGATACATATTTGACATATTTGATATGTATTTGATATATATTTGATATATTTTATATGTATTTGATATATATATTTGATATATTTGATATATTTGATATATTTGATATATATTTGATATATATTTGATACCATTTGCAGTGTCTACACATATATGATTAAACACACATTATGGTAATAATAATATTTATCGTTCTTGGAAAGTAAGAACGATAACGAGACTGAACAATTATTGTTGATTATAACTTTTGTTTAGTTTATCGGCGTTTGCACTAAAACTGGCGACGATGTTTAAGGTAGCTGCGGTGTTCCCATCGAATATTTTTTACATCTGACGTAAATTATCAAAAATCCTCATGACGTGCATTTGTATGGGACGCAGTATAACTTGGTGGCAGACATCAAACCGCTTGAAGCCATTTATTCCACAACGTGGAAACCATCAGTTAGGCTCTAGAGATTCTATTGTCGATTGTTTTAAATGTGTGTTGCAGACTTTTTCATAAAAAATGTCTGTGGATAAAGGGCACAAAGGCGAAAGTGAATAAAAACTTCCAGAAATACACGTTGTATAATATGATCTAATATAAATGGTTAAGGAAGCATACAGCATGTTGGAAGTCAGTATTCGTTCAACCAACAGTCTATGAATCGCATTTTGATGAAACAACTAACTAATGGTGACAAAAAACTATGAGGGGAGTCAACTCAGTATAACATATCATAGTTATATAACAAGAGTTGTCCTTTTTTTAGAGTGATACGTGATATTGTGGTTAATTAAAACATTTGTTCAGTTAAATCAGCGTTTGTACCTTTAATCCATCATAACACCATTGGTATCATGAAACTAATATTGTAACTATTATATCAGTTGTATAAATCATGTGCCAGATAAACTATTATATGCATTCTAACTACTAGGTTTAACGTAATCTACTTTCGTTTTCGCTCAACTAAAAGCAGGTCAACTTGAAAAATATCACAAATACGATAACGAGACAACACACACTTGGTGTCAGTCAAACCGAGTGGAGTAAAATGGCGACTTCAGGAAGTAAGGGGCGTTCAATTCAGGGGGCGTCAGATGAACTGTTTGATTTTATTTGTTCGACATGCACGAAAAAGAAAAGAATCAGGGAAGCTATAAAGTATTGCATCGAGTGCCAGGATTTTTATTGTAGTATGTGTGTTGACATTCACGATGCGCCATTCATGGAAGGTCATACAATACTGGGAAGGACAGAGTTCCCGACAAGCGTATCTAGGAGTTTAGTGTCTGTGCCGACGGACAGATGTCCACTACATCCGACTAAACCTCAAGATATGTACTGCCAGAACGACGACGAGATTGGGTGCACCGTCTGTATGGCCGTTAAACACAGGTGTGTACTTTTAATCGTATAGTTATAGATGTTATTCTAATAATTTACCTGTAAAATATTGGATTTCTACTAACTTTAACATTTAACGTTTATATCAGAGAAATCAGCTCAGCTCTTTATGCATAGGCAGACCAAGGCTATCTTGTCAGGTGGGATCAACATTTTTAATGGAGGAGGGGTGTGTGAGGGGGGAGGGGGGGGGAGGGGGTCCAGAACAATATGCTGTCTATAAGCAATATTTAAGGAACCCAGGTTGGGTTAGACCCAGCAGTGTATGGTGTTTAAGCGGAGTACTCACAGTCTAGAAAGTAAAACATGACGTAGAGTAAAATTTAATAGTATGTACTGAATGTTTGTTACGGTGTACGAACACAACATATAGTGTACGGCGCCAACTAGAAGTTACATTCCAGGCTAACGCTCTAATGTACAATGACATAACGCTTACATACAGAGAGAAATGAATCACGAACAATGGACACATACCTTGATAATCAAATACTAGTATTTAATGTGTTATCGTTTACGCCACGTCATTGACACAGTTGTCCAATTGTTACCACCTCACCTGTAGCGCCATTGACGCAGTTTTCCAAGTGTTACCACCACTCCTGTAGCGCCATTGACGCAGTTGTCCAATTGTTACCACCCACCTGTAGCGCCATTGACGCAGTTGTCCAATTGTTACCACCACTCCTGTAGCGCTATTGACGCAGTTGTCCAATAGTTTTCACCACTCCTGTAGCGCCATTGACGCACTTGTCCAATTGTTACCACCACACCTGTAGCGCCATTGACGCAGTTGTCCAATAGTTACCACCACACCTGTAGCGCCATTGACGCAGTTTCCCAATTGTTACCACCACTCCTGTAGCGCCATGGACGCAGTTTTCCAATTATTACCACCACACCTGTAGCGCCATTGACGCAGTTTTCCAATAGTTACCACCACACCTGTAGCGCCATTGACGCAGTTTAACAATTGTTACCACCACTCCTTTAGCTCCATTGACGCAGTTTCCCAATTGTTACCACCACTCCTGTAGCGCCATTGACGCAGTTTTCCAATTGTTACCACCACTCCTGTAGCGCCATTGACGCAGTTTTCCAATAGTTACCACCACACCTGTAGCGCCATTGACGCAGTAATCCAATAGTTACCACCACTCCTGTAGCGCCATTGATGCAGTTGTCCAATAGTTACCACCACACCTGTAGCGCCATTGACGCAGTTTTCCAATAGTTACCACCACTCCTGTAGCGCCATTGACGCAGTTTTCCAATAGTTACCACCACACCTGTAGCGCCATTGACGCAGTTTTCCAATTGTTACCACCACTCCTGTAGCGCCATTGACGCAGTTTCCCAATTGTTACCACCACACCTGTAGCGCCATTGATGCAGTTTCCCAATTGTTACCACCACTCCTGTAGCGCCATTGACGCAGTTGTCCAATAGTTACCACCACACCTGTAGCGCCATTGACGCAGTTTTCCAATAGTTACCACCACTCCTGTAGCGCCATTGACGCAGTTGTCCAATAGTTACCACCACACCTGTAGCGCCATTGACGCAGTTGTCCAATAGTTACCACCACACCTGTAGCGCCATTGACGCAGTTGTCCAATAGTTACCACCACTCCTGTAGCGCCATTGACGCAGTTGTCCAATAGTTACCACCACTCCTGTAGCGCCATTGACGCAGTTGTCCAATAGTTACCACCACACCTGTAGCGCCATTGACGCAGTTTTCCAATTGTTACCACCACACCTGTAGCGCTATTGACGCAGTTTTCCAATTGTTACCACCACTCCTGTAGCACCATTGACGCAGTTTTCCAATAGTTACCACCACTCCTGTAGTGCCATTGACGCAGTTGTCCAATAGTTACCACCACACCTGTAGCGCCATTGACGCAGTTTTCCAATTGTTACCACCACACCTGTAGCGCCATTGACGCAATTGTCCAATAGTTACCACCACACCTGTAGCGCCATTGACGCAGTTTTCCAATAGTTACCCTCTCACCTGTAGCGCCATTGACGCAGTTGTCCAATTGTTACCACTACTCCTGTAGCGCCCTGGAACCTCATTGGGATTCATAAAATATGAATCTGACATAACTGATCAGGTCACCTGCGATCTCGTCTCACGTGACCTTTCGTGATTGCCTTTTGTCCGTTGTCGTCCGTCGTGCGTCCGTAGACAATTCACATTTTCGACGTTTTCTTAAAAAACGTAAGCTCACAATTCACAAGGAGTGAATTTATGGGAAAAAAACTAGCGTCAACAACCTTTTTATTCAGTTATAATATAGTAAAATTAATGAAGTTTAACATATATGAAATTCAGAACTTGTACCAGATCTTTTTTGCGCAATCACAATTTGTTTTTAAACCCGCGTTTATATTAACCCCGTTATAATGATTAGATGGCAACACAATTTGCGTCTTATCTGTATAACAGTTATACTCTTATCACAGGAAATGAAGTAATATTATATATTATTAAAAACAAATTTCAATATTGACCGAAAATAAGGGGAAAATGCGAAAATCGTACGAAAAATACATATTGCTAGGGGGGCGCTGTTAACGAGAAACTGCAAAAATAACAAAGTTAAAACGAAAGCTGATAATAACAGTATCAGTGACCTATTAAGTCACCGATAGTAGATGTGTACGGAGTATTAAAATCTACCTTAAATTAAATCAATAGAATACGTACTTGACGCGCTTGAATACAGATCGTTTTATAAATGCAGATATGAAACTAAAGTATTATAGCATGTGTACTTTCTCTTATATAGTTTTTTCTAGTTATGAATGGTGCATTACTCTAATAAATGGTCGGCATTCATCCTTTTTGGGCATTTTTGAGGTCGTTTTTTACAAAAATTTAAAATATCTAATTCCATTAGTTTGAATAATCACTAACCAGTGAATGGGTGTGTCACTGAATGAGTGAGTGAGTGAATGAGTGAGTGAGTGAGTGAGTGAGTGAGTGAGTGAGTGAGTGAGTGAGTGAGTGAGTGAGTGAGTGAGTGAGTGAGTGAGTGGATGGGTTGGTGGGTGTGTGGGTGGGATGGTTCGGTCGCTCAGTCAGTCAGTCAGTGAGTAAATCAGCGAGTGAGTGAGTTGTCAGTATGTGAGCTGTCAGTGAGTTGGTTAGTCAGTAATTAGATAATCTGAAATTTTATAATACATTCAAAAAGCGAAACTGTTTTGAAAGATCGAACAAAAAAAACACATGAAAAATGTTTGCATAATTTTAGGAACACTGTATAAACAATACTTAATTAACAACTTCTAAGTTATTTCTTGAACACGAGTATAACACTTAAAATTATGGTTTGAGTGTTTTTTTTTCTCTTCATTAAATACTATGGTAGATATAAAGTCAATATGTGTGCGTGCGTGCGTGCGTGCGTGCGTGCGTGCGTGCGTGCGTATACACATGCACCTACGTGCGTGTGTGCCTACGTGTACACGTACGTGAGTGCATGCATGCGTGCGTGCGTACGTGCGTGCTTGTGTACGTGCTTGTGTGCATGCTTGCTTGCGTGCCTGCGTGTGGAGAGAGGTATTTGTTGGGTCCAAAATTTGACTCGTGTCTACAAAATTGATATTGGTAAACAACCAAATGCATCTTGCAAAACCGATGAGCAACATTGTGCATTTGATATTTAGAATTTAAGTTTTTTATCAAATTGTCATTCTCTCTAAACTGTGACCATCGGGTTTATGATTTTAAAATATTAATATAGAGCAGCAATCCAAAGTTATAGCAAATACAGAATTTTATCGGTTCTGTATATACATGTTTTGACATGTTTTGTTTTGTATATATAAGTATTACTATGTGGATCTAAAAGACGCAATTTAAAACACGTTTACCCTTTAATTTTCTTTACAAAACAATTGATCATAATATATTTAACGATTTTCAGGTCGTGTATAGATGTGGTCTACATTCCCGAAGAAATAGACAACATTTATAACGAAGATGATGTTACCCGGCTCAAGACAGATCTCACCAAAGCTAAGCTTTGTTTGAAAGATTTTGTTAAATCTCGACAAAACGGCATCGACCAGGTCAACAAAAACAGAACCGTCGCTTTGGTCAAGATCAAAGAATTCAGACGAAAGATAAATACAACCATAGATCAGTTGGAGAAAGCAACAATAAATGAATTTGAATCAAATATTAAAGCTCTTACCGACAAAATAAATAAAACCTTAGAAGCCATGAACACCGCGTTTAAAGACGTTGAGTCATGTCAACATCAACTGGAATCAGCGGAGAATAATCAATCACAACAATTCGTGTGCCTGAAGAAAGGTCAGCAGAAACTGTTCGAGACAGAAAAACTACGCAAAGAAGAAGAAAAATCGGCGCAAATTGTAAAAATCGACTTTGAAGAAAATCGCTCAATAAAAGTATTTCTGAACAAACTGAACACACTTGGAAAACTTATTGAACAATCAAATAGTAACCTGCATCAAGTGACAAAACCGTCTACCCCGTACAAAGTTACAAATACAAACAGTTATAATGTAAAGACCAGCGGTGAGAAGTATGACTGTGATATACGTGGTTCCTGTATCATGACGTCAGGTAATATTTTACTGACAGATTATTATAACAAGAAGCTGAAGCAGCTTCACGGTACAACGTACACAGTGATAGATCAGTGTGATCTGCCTGACTTGCCTGGAGCAGTATGTGAGATAGGTCCACAGGAAGCCGCCGTGACCCTGGACAACAAGATACAGGTCGTCTCCATGGGGAGTAAGATGACGCTGACCAGGACGATACAGATGAATCATCTTTGTTACGGCCTGGCGTTCAGTCGCGGTGAGATGTTTGTATCAGATCTAGGCAAGCATGTTTATGTACATGATGCATCCGGGACACTTTTAAGAACGATCAGTAAGGATCAATCAGGTGGAGATATATTCTCGGACAGCAGTCATATCGCTATAAGTGATGACGGCAACACTGTTTATGTCGCAGATTGGGACAAAGGTGTCGTCACGCTGGACAGACAGGGGAGAGTTCTGTCACGGTTCACTGATCCAGAGTTATCGGGAGCGTGGTGAGTATGTACAGATGGGAGTGGGAGTGTGCTGGTATGTGGTTATGGTTCACATAATGTTATACAGATTGGACCGTGCGGGAATAAACTTGGTGTGATAGCCAACAAGTCACATGGTATTAGTGGTCCTCTGCCAGTGTGTTATGATAGATCACACTCCAGGATGATTGTTACCAGCTACAGCAGCAACACTATCACGGTGCTGGATCTGGTTCCAACATGAAAATAAAAGTAATCTCGGTCACAATGAACACAAATACTTGACAAAGAGAAACCTTGAAAAGTGGTCAAGACACATATGTATAAAATGATAAATATATAACATTATATATTCTAGTCAGTATGTGAGTATCGTAAACCGGGAAATTCACCCTGACATGTTTTTGTTTTTAAATTATATAATAGTATAATAATAGCATAAAATGTCGGAATACCGTGTCACTAATATTGTTATTAAAATAATAAATAGTATTATTATAATAGTTATTTTGACAGAAGTTTCGTAAACTGATTTTCAAATGATAAAATGTTAATTATCTGTATTATATTAAAAATCGAATCTAATGTACTAAAGGAGTGAGTGACAGTCGGTTTTACATTCTTGCACCTTCTTGTAATGCAGAACGTGATATTACAATCGTTTTAATTATAATGTTGGTATCATATTGAGAGTGCATGGATTTATCAAACCAATTATCCTGAAATTTAATTTGAAAAGTTATACGAATTATTTGCCATCTGATTTCAAAAATATTATTTTGAAATAAAATGCGCGTTTGTTATCAATAAAACTTTTAATGTTATTATATCCCACCCATGTAACCGATTACTGCATACAGATAGTGATGTGTTATTATAACACCCGTGTAACCGATTACTGTATTTGTATTGTATTTGTAGGTTAAACTGATAAAGACATGTAGTGTGATAGAAAGAGAGTGATAGAGAAACCTAGATGGATAGAAAGAGAACGAAAGAGAGAGAGAGAGAGAGATAGAGAGAGATAGATAGAGAGAGAGAGAGAGAGAGAGAGAGAGAGAGAGAGAGAGAGAGAAGAGAGAGAGAGAGAGAGGGAGGGAGGGAGGGAGGGAGAGAGAGAAAGAGAGAGAGAGAGATGTTTAATGATAAAATGATTAATATTATTGCAAAAATAATGTTGTAAAGATGTAAAAAAAATATTACTGTACGTTATTACAAACGTGCAATATAATTATTACTGTAATCTATTGCTTATATGCTTAACATGTTGCAAATATGCAAAACAATAATTGCTGCAAGTTATTGCAAGCATGCAAAAGAATCATTATCGCAACATGTTGTAAAATATGCAAAATAAGTAAAACTGTCAGTTATTATAAACACACAAAAAATTAAAATATTGCTAATAATCACACTATTCATCAATGAAATATATTTTAAACATTATCAGTGAAACATCAAGTACTGTTAAGTACACATTCTGCGTTTTCCTGTGTAACATTAAGTAAAGTTTTACAATGTACACATTCAACGTTAACCCGTGTAACATTAAGTACTGTTATAACATTTACACATTCTACGTTTACCTGTATAACATCAAGTACTGTTATAACATGTACACATTCTACGTTTACCCGTGTAACATCAAGTACTGTTATAACATGTACACATTCTACGTTTACCCGTGTAACATCAAGTACTGTTATAACATCTACACATTCTACGTTTACCTGTGTAACATCAAGTACCGTTATAACATGTACACATTCTGTGTTTTCCTGTGTAACATCAAGAACTGTTATAACATATACACATCTGTGTTTACCCGTGTAACATCGAGTACTGTTATAACATGTACACATTTTGCGCTTTCCTGCGTAACATCAAGTATTGTTACAACATATACACATTCTACGTTTACCCGTGTAAAATCAAGAACTGTTATAACATGTACACATTCTGCGTTTACCTGTGTAATACCAAGAACTGTTATAACATGCGTCTACCCGTGTAACATCGAGTACTGTTATAACATGTACACATTCTGCGTTTACCCGTGTAACACCGAGTACTGTTATAACATGTACACATTATGCGTTTACTTGTATAACATCAAGCACTATTATAACCTGTCCACATTATGCGTTTACCTGTGTAACATCGAGTACTGTTATAACATGTACACATTATGCGTTTACCTGGGTAACACCAAGAACTATTATAACATGTACACATTCTACGTTTACCGTGTGAAATCAAGTACTGTTATAATATGTACACATTCTGCGTTTTCCTGTGTAACATTAAGTACTGTTATAACATGTGCACGTTCTGCGTTTACCCGTGTAACACCGAGTACTGTTATTACATGTACACATTATGCGTTTACTTGTATAACATCAAGCACTATTATAACCAGTCCACATTATGCGTTTACCTGTGTAACATCAAGTACTGTATTTCTGCGCTTTCCTGTGTAACATCAAGTACTGTTTAAACATGTACAAACTCTGCGTTTACCCGTGTAACATCGAGTACTGTTATAACATGTACACATTCAACGTTAACCGGTATAACATCAAGTACTGTTATAACAAGTACACATTCTGCGTTTACCCGTGTAACATCGAGTTTTGTTATAACATGTACACATTCTGCGTTTACCTGTATAACATCAAGTACTGTTATAACATGTACACATTCTGTGTTTACCTGTATAACATCAAGTACTATTAAAACATGTACACATTATGCGTTTACCTGTGTAACACCAAGAACTATTATAACATGTACAAATTATGCGTTTATCTGTGTAACATCGAGTACTTTTATAACATGTACATATTATGCGTTTATCTATGTAACATAAAGTACTATTATAACATGTACACATTATGCGTTTACCTGTGTAACACCAAGAACTATTAAAACATGTACACATTCTACATTTACCCGTGTGACATCGAGTACTATTATAATATATACACATTCTGCATTTTCCTGTGTAACATCAAGTACTGTTTTAACATGTACAAACTCTGCGTTTACCCGTGTTACATCGAGTACTGTTATAACATGTACACATTCAACGTTAACCGGTGTAACATCAAGTACTGTTATAACAAGTACACATTCTGCGTTTACCAGTGTAACATCAAGTACTGTTATAACAAGTACACATTCTGCATTTAGCCGTGTAACATCGAGTTTTGTTATAACATCTACACTTTTTACGTTTACCCGTGTAACATCAAGTAATGTTACAAAAAGTGTACACATTCTGCGTTTACCTGTGTAACACCAAGAACTGTAATAACATGTACACATTCTCCGTTTACCCGTTTACATCGAGTTCTGTTATAAAATGTACAAATTCTGCGCTTACCCGTGTAACATCGAGTACTGTTATAACATGTACACATTCTGCGTTTACCTGTATAACATCAAGTACTGTTATAATATGTACACATTTTGTGTTTACCTGTATAACATCAAGTACTATTAAAACATGAACACATTATGCGTTTATCTGTGTAACATCGAGTAGTATTATAACATGTACACATTATGCGTTTACCTGTGTAACACCAAGAACTATTATAACATGTACACATTATGCGTTTATCTGTGTAACATCGAGTACTGTTATAACATGTACACATTATGCGTTTATCTATGTGACATAAAGTACTATTATAACATGTACACATTATGCGTTTACCTGTGTAACACCAAGAACTATTAAAACATGTACACATTCTACGTTTACCCGTGTGACATCAAGTACTATTATAATATATACATATTCTGTATTTTCCTGTGTAACATCAAGTACTGTTGTAACATGTACTCGTTCTGCGTTTACCCGTGAAACATCAAGTACTGTTATAACATATACACATTCTGCGTTTACCCGTGAAACATCGAGTACTGTCTTTCTGCACTTTCCTGTGTAACATCAAGTACTGTTTTAACATGTACACATTCTGCGTTTACCCGTGTGACATTCAAGTACTGTTATAACATGTACACATTCTGCATTTTTTGTGTAACATCAAGTACTGTTATAACATGTACACATTCTACGTTTACCTGTATAACATCGAGTTCTGTTATAACATGTACACATTCTGCATTCACCCGTGTAACATCGAGTACTGTTATAACATGTACATATTCTGTGTTTACCGGTGTAACATCGAGTACTTTTATAACATGTAGACATTTTACGTTCACTCGTGTAACATCAAGTACTATTAAAACATGTACACATTCTATGTTTACCCGTGTTACATAGAGAACTGTTACAACATGTACACATTCTGCATTTTCCGGTGTAGCATCGAGTTCTGTTAAAACATGTACACATTTTGCGTTGACCCGTGTAATATCGATTTCTGTTATAACATATACACATTCTGCGTATCATGTACTATCGAGTGCTGTTATAACATGTACACATTCTGCGTTTAACCGTGTAACATCGAGTTTTGTTATAACATCTACACATTCTGCGTATCGTGTACTATCGAGTGCTGTTATAACATTTACACATTCTGCGTATCGTGTACTATCGAGTGCTGTTATAACATGTACACATTCTACGTTTAACCGTGTACCATCAAGAGGTGTTATACCATGTACATATTCTACGTTTACCTGTGTAACATAAAGTAAACATGTACACATTCTGCGTTTACCCAAGTACTGTTATAACATGTACCCATTCTACGTTTACCCGTGTAACATTGGGTGCTGTTATACCATGTACACATTCTACATTTACCCGTGTAACATCAATTACTGTTATAACATTTACACATTCTACGTTAACCTGTGTAACATCGAGTACTGTTATAACATGTAAACATTCTACGTTTGCCCATGTAGTATCAAGTACTGTTATAACATGTACATATTCTATGTTTACTCGTGTAACATGAAGTACAGGGTGTTTCAAAATATATGTTACAGTTTCATGGGTTTATTATTTGCATATTTTTATATAATATTGAAAAACAGAAAACACAATTTTAAAGAAGACATTTCAAAATTTTATTACATATGCAATTTTGGCCACCCCATTCCCCTGACCTCAACCCGTTGGACTTCTTTCTGTGAGGTTATCTTAAAGACAGGGTGTATCAATGCAGACCAACATGTGTTAAAGAATTGAAAGCATCAATCAAGAGAGAGTTCCAAACAGTATCAGCTGAAACTTGTCCAGCAGTAACAGAAAACTAATTGACGTCGTTATTCGTCAAAACGGACGTCACTTGGAACACATCATCTGAAAATTAAATTTTATGAAACACCTCATTTTTCAAGCAAAATTGACATATTTCATATGTAATAAAATTTTGAAATCTCCTCTTTAAAATTATATTTTCAGTTTTTACATATTGTATAAAACAATGCAAATTATAAACCCATGAAACTGTAACATATAATTTGAAACACCGTGTACTATGATAATATGTACACATTCTACGTTTACCTGTGTAACAGCAAATTCCATTATAACATGTACAATAGTTTGATTACCTGTGTAGCATCAAGTTCTGTTATAACATGTACACATTCTACATTTTCCCACATTCTACGTTTACCCGTGTAACATCGTGTACTGTTATAACATGTACACATTCTACGTTTACCCGTGTAACATCAAGAGCTGTTATACTATGTACACATTCTACGTTTACTTGTGTAACATCAAGTACTGTTAAAACATGTACACATTCTGTGTTTACACGTGTGACAACAAGTACTGTTATAACATATACACATTCTGCGTTTTCCTGTGTAACATCAAGTACTGTTATAACATGTACACATTCTGCGTTTACATGTGTAACAACAAGTACTGTTATAACATATACACATTCTACGTTTACCCGTGTACCATCAAGAGCTGTTATACCATGTACACATTCTATGTTAACCTCCTGTGTAACATCAAGTAAACATGTTGACATTCTGCATTTACACGTGTTACATCAAGTACTGTTATAACATGTACACATTCGATGTTAACCTCCTGTGTGACATCAAGTAAACATGTTCACATTCTGTATTTACACATGTTACATCGAGTACTGTTATAACCTTTACACATTCTACGTTTTCCTGTTTAACATCAAGTACTGTTATAACATGTTCACATTCTACATTTGCCCGTTAAACATCAAGTAGTGTTATAACATGTGACGTCACGACAGATGTTGGCGTACATTGCAAAAAAATCTCGTCATAAATCGAAAAAATGAATAGATTTTAAATATATACCATCACATTCAGTTCTTTTTACTCTTTAAATACAAAATAAAAATTAAAAAAAATATTTTAAGAATAAGTTTTTATAATAAACAAAAAAAATTGTCGAAAAACGTCAAAAAAGTGATGTCAAAAACGATACCGTAAGTTGTAACAATAAAAGTAAATCGATGATGAAAAACGCGAACAATGATTCCGTGCTATGATTTCTCGCCCAAAATCCGTTATTTGACGTGTTGTCTCAGTGATATATTTTTGTTGTTGTAGGCAGCACAGTGGGCAGCAAAGTTAAGTTTGTCGTTGTATGCAATACAGTGGACAGCAAAGTTGATATGTGGTTGTAGGCAGCACAGTGGACAGCAAAGTTAGATTTGTGGTTTTAGGCAGTACAGTGGGCAGCAAAGACAGCTTTGTGGTTGTAGGCAGTAAAGTGGACAGCAAAGTCAGTTTTGCAACAATGGTGAAAAGTCGGAACTATGATGGTGAAAAGGCGAATTGATTGTAGCTATGACTTTTCATCATCGTTGTTTCAACTTTTTTCCATCATAGTTACCTTGTTTCATCTTTATTTAATTTAATAAATACGTCTTGATATCCCTATCTGGTCACCATATATATAATCTTTATTAACCTCCAATACTGAAGAGTTACAAAAACACATGAGAAAATGAAAAAGCAACATACAATTATACAAAACAAAATATACAGTACATTAAAATACAATACAATATATCAATAAAGCAACACACATTTTCACGCCCGAAGAGTTTGGTAATGGACAGAACAAAAGGGCCATAACAGTGAACTATATGTCAACTGGCTACAAAGTCGATCCCACCAGAACTTAAGAGCGTTGTCACACTGGAGTATCATGCCGCAGACGTATTGTATAAAACCCCATCCAGTAAAATTATAATGACATTGGGCTTACCAGACCTAGAACTATCCTCTAAATGTTGAACACCAAGCGAGGAAGCTTCTGGTACCATTTTTTTTCACAGTAAAACTCCTATAATAAGACCACCTTGGGTTCAGACAAAAGTGGTCTTAATAATGGTGGGGTCTTATTATTGAATTCAAGTGTATCCATATGCTTGGAAAGAACAGTATTGTTTGCAATTGTATTATTATTGATATAAAAATTGTTAGCCCAGTTATCCGACAGTGTGTACTTAGTTATTATCTCTTTACAGATATCATCATATCGGTAAATTGAACTGTTAGTTTATTATTGCCGTTTTCGAAAAACAGTAAATTATATTCTGCGCTTCAGTTATTTACTGTATGTTTAATCATTTGAAATGAAAAGTATACCTAAAAATGATTAAGCATTTTTATTATCAACATAAATAAGTGATCATTGTGTTAAAAGTAGTGTAGTCCTCTATTTCCACTTCTTCGTGTTCGTGTTTGGATTGGCCTATGTTCTATATTCTGAACCTCGTTCAGGGTATATGTCATGGTGTACGTGCCATTTAAAACCGCAGGAATGTGCCGAGTCAGTAAATATAGCTATTAATCATTAGTATATGTAAACCCGCCATCTTGTTTGGAGGAGGGTATTTTTTTGAGAGTTTAGCTGCGTGACGCATTGATCCATTTAATAAAAGGTCATAGTTATGTTATATGGTTACTGCAGACGATTTACGTAGGTTCGATATACTATCTGAGACGTTTGTATACAACAGCAGACGATGTTCGGCAGATTTACTAATTGAATTTTATCCTAAGTGTTAAAGTGTATCACTAAAACGTCCGGGTTTATTTATCACAATAAGTTTTTATATAAGTATGCTTTTCGTTACGGATTAAAACTGCCAATATGGTCCATTGTGTGGTGTTATTCAATGGCTTCAACACTCTTCAATACAGATATAGAGCCTGATGAATGATAATGCATTCGTCAATAACATCTCCTCAATTTACTAAAAGATGCACAAGAACATGCATTATACTCACTAACATGAACTTTAAACATTCAACAACATGTGTCTGTTAATACGATATGTACGGCGTAAATGAAGCGTTAACGAAAGGGAGATAAATGTTGACAAATAAAAGAGTGGAAGTATTGAGATATATAACTAAGGCGTATGTATAGTTCTGCGATTTATTTTAGATGCTCTCTAACAGGAATAATTAACGCATGCGCATGTACATAGTATAGAGATACATAGTTTAGATAATACATAACACTTATTGATCAAATTGCAATATGCAACATGCAGGATGATACAAATGTAAGAGTTTATTGCCATAAAAATATAAATTAAGCTTGAGGGAGTACTTATCCAGCGAGACACTCACTCCTCAAATTAATTGAGGTAACACATCCGCACTCCTCAAGTAAGTTTTGTCATCCGCATATACATTAACTATAGTTAAATATAATCACCTCAGTCATTCTATAAGCATAAAGGTTAAATAAAGTTTCTTACACTGCACATGTTTTTGCTGTAAAGATATTCACAAAAACACGTCAGCCACCAACTTTAAAATATTTAGGTGTGTATGACAACTTAATCACTGATCCATTTCACCGATTGTCGTAGCCACCCGAGTCCGTATGTTTATATATAAACATTATCGGAGCATCGCATTACATCGGGTTAAGGGACACATTAACACTCGTTGCTATAGCAAAGAGATCCCAGGTTAAGTGACTTAAATATTATCAATTTTAGAAATGATACACGTTAAAGCTAGTCACTCGTTATCAAATTTCGTTTATTTCATTTATTTAAGAAACAGAAACTGTCCATTACATAATGTTGTCATAAAAAAACCAATAATAATAGTCAACAGTTGAACTAATACGTGCGTCCCATGATGGATATTTTAGGGGCGTTTCGCATTCGTTCTAATTCATGTTCGGCCAACTTATTCACCCGGTGAATGGGACTTTCTGTGGCGTCTTCTCCCCCTCCTCTCTATCGAACTGCAACCCGACCCCTGAACTCTGGAGGATCGTATCGCTTTAGAATGTTTTCGAACAAGTACTTTCTCTTTTTAGTCGCGTATTTCCACGCCTCATCAGTATCATAATCATCGATTATCTTCAGCTCTTCAGCGGTTTTAAAAATGTTTTTTTTTTCACATATATTTACAACAAAATTGGAAGATACAAAGACATGTTTATGTACATCTAATATACAGGTTTCATCAAATTGGCAAGTACACTAAGTCTTGTTTATTAACAAACAGCAGAGTAGACCTACACCATATTTATATACATTAACCAAGGAATTACATACAAGTCCTTGCATTAACTAACCATTTTGAAATTTGTCATCAAATATATTAGCATCTGATATGCATCTGGTAATATATACAATGTCTGTATTCAGTCGTCGTACACCATGTGTGTATAACAACGAGCAAACACAAACTTCATACAATTAACAAACATTAATTTAAAAAAAATTTAAGAAGTGCGCAAGAATTTAAATATTATTTGAAAAATATTCTATGTTGTAAAATATAAAATTCATTTTAAATATAAATCTATTCACATCTTTTGCTATAATTATATATTCTGTAGAAGTCTATAAAGAAAGTAAAAAAAGAATAATATGAACTAAGGTATTGCCTCTCTTGGCGTCGAACTTCAATTTTATAACTATAGTAAACAAACAAATACTAAATAAACTTTATAGTACATGTATTATATGTTTAGGATAACATTGCAGATGTTTCAATTATATATTTAATATGTATTATGTTTATCATAAATAAATCACTTATTTTATGATTGAAACTTTATTCAAGGAACTATATCTCTAATTCCTTGGTTTGCAAAACAAAAGCAAACATTATTAGCATCATAAATGGTAGTGTGACATATTGTACACCTCTAGGAGCCTTTTAATATTTTTTTATTTTGCGTCTCCCGGGTTATGGACAGCAGAAAGGATATCCAAATAATAAAAAAAGCTGTCCATTCACCCCTTATTTAATAAAGCTACATAAATGGATGCTCGTCACAAAATACCTTTTGATGTGGGTTTTTTCTTTGGTTATAAATGTTTCTTGCATAATATAAATGTCACAGTGTATACCTAAACTGTTAGAAGAGAAACATGTCAACGGTCTGGTTTGCTCAGTCGGTAGAGCACTTGTCCTGTAAGTGAAAGGTACCGAGTTCGAGTCTGCAATGGCTGCATATTTTTCTTGTCTTATTACATAAACATAATACATGTCTATACTATAGTTTACACTGTGCAGAAAGCAAGTATGTATTTTTACTGGGATTTCAAAACAGACCTAGAAGACAAAGGAACCAATCTCATTACAGCCACCGTCCTTCTGTAAGTAACCTTAAATTTCTCACAAAATGTTTTAGACTACCGGAGCGTTGATTGATCCGACAACTCCAGCAGTGAGAAGTAAGGGTTTATTTGACAACAACACTATGGACAACTCTGCCACAGAAGGAACCATTTGTATAATTCTAAACACTAGACATTCATACTGTATTCAAGCATAAATCGAGTTCTTGCAGTTTAAATGTTTAAATATTACTTAATCAAATGTATATTTCTGGACAAATGTTGGAAACATCTATGACACAGGACTAGACTAAAAGTTAAGAGAAGTTTCTGGACATGGCAGTAATTTGAACCTCCATCTCACATGTACCAAGAAAAAACAACAGCATTGTGCATGACTGCATACATAAACCAACACATTTACTTAAGTTCCCAAATTAGCAGCCGGGGCATCCAAATATATATTAAATATACAATCTGGACATAGGTTCCCTTCAGTTTTTGTCCAGACACTTCTGCAATCTGGTTGTAATACTAAACAAGACAAACAAAATAGACAAAAAATATAGACCATGTATGATTATAAACTGCAGTCCATGGAAAATATACTTTTCGAATGTTAGGCATTCAGAAAGAGTAAGCATAAATAGTAGCATTTTGTCCATGCAGCAGCAAACATTTTAAAAAATATTCATTTTTAAAAGAGAATAATTTCATTTAAAAATAAAACAGACATTTCTTTTTTCACTATATCTAAGCCATCTTTTTTCATGTTGTTCGCAACTGCCGGGATTCGAACCCAGAATTTCTACAAAAGTGTAGATGTGTTTGCCAGTTACACCACAGAAGCATATCATGTTATACTAAGATAATGGACTTAAATATTTACCAAATCAAATTATGTAAAATTAATATCTAACATAGCCCAAATTTCTATTAGTAAAATGCACTCTTGTAACACAGCACTACATGTTTGTTTTCTAATTCTATATACATGTAGTATAATATCAAATTTTGTGCAATTAAAAATCAGGTCGACTCCTCCTTTTTTATGCGGAAAGTGCTTCAACAATCTGGAAGCTAGTCTTTAATCGAAATATACGAGGGGTTATCCAAAAGTTTGTGGACAAATCTCATAATATGAACATGACATGTCTGATTTATTTGGAGTTTTACATGTATTATATCTAATCTAATGGCACACTGTATGCAAAGTATGAAGAAAATATATATTCAAATAAAACAGTTACATGTATTTCAAATATGTCATGTACGCCTATTTGCCGCAGGCCAGATTTACGTTACGTCGTTGCAACCTCAATTTATTTTACAAGTAATTTTCCTACTCTTACTCGTTGCTCCATTTATACTCGTTTAGCAACTGGGGAACCCAGCGAGCACTTAAATGTATGCTATATTTTCTTAATTATCGTGTGCACTGTATTGTAACCTATACTTAGTTCGCAGCATAATTCATGAATTGCATTACGGCAATCCTTATTAAGGCAGTTTTTACCACGTTAACGTGACACTGACGCGATTTTGGCACAGGGCGACCACATTTGTTATCATCCATTATTGTTTCTTGTTCCTCACTGTACCGTTTGTGTCATCTGTAGACTACAAAATGCACTACAAATAACTTTCTTGGAGCTTTACTATGCATATATATCGTCTGAATCAGTGTTTTGCTAATATTGACTTAAACTGTATTACTGCTCGTTGTTTCACCTTTTCACCTTTGCATCTACATTTTCAATAGAAGTTGATTTAAACTCCTAACACCTGCGTGCAATGCTGGAATGACATTGTCATGCAGACATTGATGTCGTGTCCTCAATAATATATGATTTACCGCGAGTGTTACGGGAAAATGATTGTTATTATTCACATATTTGTCTGTCGAATTGTTCAACATTTTGAGCTGCGGCACTTATCATGTATGTATGTTGCTATTTATACCATAACAATATTACTGACATAAGAAATATACTAAAACACTGTACATCGATGACAAATACACCAATACTTAAGTTGTGAAAAATACAGCTATGCATTTGAATAAATATAGATTTTATTAAATTTGTCCACGAACTTCTTGATAACCCCTCATACATGTACTGCTTTCAAGTCTGGTTAAAACATCTAAAGCATCAGTTGTGTGTTTTATGGTATTTTCACATAAATATTATGTACTTTATAAAATGGTTGAATTTGGATATCTCGGTCCCAAATAAATTCCCCCCCTTTGTAAAATGAATCACACCTTCGGAGTTTATTCATGTTATACGTTAAGTCTATAATGTGTCTGACTGTCAATTCAAGGGTTGTGAGTTCCAACTGATGGTACTTACGCGTAAAATTTTAATATGTCAAATAAGGGCAATAATTTGCATTTTATTCATGCAAGAGTAATCTAACTTATTCATTGTAGTATGTTTTATGACTGGGAAGTCTTGTGTTAAGTTTAAATCAAATCAAATACATTGAGTGGTTGATGAAGTATGGACAAGATGGTACTTGCAAGCAAAACTAACCAGAATTTCTAAATCAAACAAGGGCAATAATTTGCATTATATCAATCCAAGAGTTATCTAACTTAGTTATCATAGTATGTTTAATGACATCGGAATTATGCAAGGAATGTGAATATATGCCCAATGTAACAGTGATAATAGACAAAATTTAGTATATAGATATACTATATTTAGACTTTTAGTACCATGCCTAAAAATGTTGTTAAAATACCTTCCCCTGACAGTGCTGTACAATCCTATAGCCAGATGTTCTGAACTAGTAGAAAATTGTACAAGTCACTGGCCAAGTAGAAATTTGTACAAGTCACCATTTACAAAAGTTTAGTCTCTTTAATTAATTACCACTGACCAGTTAATAACTACTCTGAATCAATTATCATTCAATTATCTCCAGGCGGTAATCGATAAGATGTCCAAAATTACATAGCTGTTTTGATGGCAGCATAACCAGTATAAGCTGATTAGTCCCATTAGCTCAGTTGGTAAATCACAAAACTTCTAGCATCAAGGTTGTGGGTTAGATGACTGATCCCCGGGACCGGCCAATTAAAAACAGTCGTTCCGATGGGTATTTAAATCGAGGATCCATGTGGCGGTGCTATACATTGAGCACACTGAAGAACCAGAAGAAACATACAGTTGGTTTCAATCTGTAACCTGCACTATCCCCCTGGAACCTAAAAAGATCAACACTCTTCTCGGGTAATCGCCAATATGGGATGTTTATGTCTGTAAAAGTAGGTAAACTACTTTCGCGCCAAACACCATGACAACTACAGATATTAAAACAAGAAAATATCGATGGAACCGATGGATGCTCCCCAAGTGAGTGTTTGACTCTGTACCGGCTACTTGGTTATAAAATATCAAACTTCATAGCAGGTAATGATGCATCCTAGCATGTTTCACAAAATTCCAACATGGGGTTGTAGAGAAATAGCACGGACAATAATTTGGTCACATACTCAATCAAAGGGCCTTAACTCCGTGAAAAATCACCATACCAGAACACATAGACAATATGCGCATCTGCACTTGGTAATGATGCATCCTAGCAAAGTTCATAAAATTCCAACATGTGGTTGTAGAGAAATAGTGCGGACAAGAATTTGGTCACAAATAGAATCAAAGGGCCATAACTCCGTGAAAATCATCGAACTGGAACACAAAGACAATATGCGCATCTGCACTTGGTAATGATGCATCCTAGCAAGTTTTACATAATTCCAACATGGTGTTGTAAAGTAATAGCGCGAGCAAGAATTTGGTCACAAATAGAATCAAAGGGCCATAACTCCGTGTAAAATCTTCGAACTGGAACACAAAGACAATAAGCGCATCTGACCTTGGTAATGATGCATCCTAGCAAGTTTCATAAAATTCCAACCAGAGGTTGTAGAGAAATAGCCCGGACAAAAGCTAGGGGACGGACACATGCACGAAGCGGAGACTATATGCTTCCCCCGTTTGGGGGAATAATAAGTGTTGATGTTTACAAGGACTTGTATAGAAGGATAGGAAACGTGCATCTCCTGACTAAATGTTGATAAAGTAGCACACAAAGGATTATTAATTTGGCATTTGCATTCACAAAATCTCAGCTAGTAGCCTTTCCATCTCTATATAATTCCTTGATGTTTATATCCATAAATTTTAGGTTAGCAACTTTCGCAGCACACACTATGACAAATACAGATATTTAAACATATGGTAGATGTTTATGTCTGTAAAATGTTAGGTTAGTGACTTTTGTGCCACACACCATGACAACTACAGATATAAAAAAAATTGGTTGCGGTTTATGTTCCCTCAACACACTGTGAGTTTGGGTCTGACTGTAGCTTCAATTTCACATGCTGTGGCCCACGGGTGATGGTGGTTTCATCAACCAGTTCATCTACTTTAATTTTGTGTTAAAAACAGGTAGTGGTTTCGTCAACCTTAATTAAGGATATGTTATGTGGCACGCCAAATATACAGTAAGAACACTGACAATTGTGGATAGGTGAGAACCAGTTATGGTGTGTTGAACTTACTAGGGCTATAATTATGTAACTGAAAAGTATTAATTAGTAATAAAATATTTAGCATTAGTTTATTTTAATTTAATTAAAACAATTTTACGCAAAGCACTAATCAATATCATATATATCACCAACATTGCCAATGAAACAATCAACCACGTGGATACTATTTGTAAATACATGTATTGCCAATTGTGCAGAAAATTGAATGCCATACCCAATGTAGTGAATGTACATTGGTCACTTACAACAGTCTTGCTGTTAAGCTAGCTTTTACAGCAATGTAGTTAAAGTGTACTGACTGTATTGGAAGTTGAGCAATGATGTACAGTGTTAGGGGAGTGTTAGTACTTGGATGGATGACCGAGAATAAACTTTTGAACCTGTGCCTGCACAAATCTCTCTTTCTTTGGAATGGGATGGGATAAGGCAATGAACTGCTGAAAGCCATAGGCTGTGCTGTTGAGTATAAGGCCGAAAGGTAAAGAGGGGAATAGTGTAATGAGTGTACATATAGGTCACTAACAACAGTCTTTTCTGTTAAGCTAGCTTTTACAGCGACATGGTTAAGCAACGATGTACAAGGTCAGTACTTGGTTAGTTAACCGATGTCACTTTAGCGATATTCATAATTCTTGGAAGTGATCGAATTCAGGTCATGATCGAAAAATACGTTACGACACCATATAATTTTAAACATCAAACAATTGTTAATTTATTTTCTACTCTCGCAAGATGGACATGGTTATTTTGAGAGCCATTTCCAGGACAAAAATGATACGATACTACGCAACAATTACCTATAGGTACACGTATATTTACCTTTGATAACACCAGCATTCGGAATACTTTTCATTTTACCCGCAATTACTTTGACCGAAACTTTGTGAAACATATTTACTGCAGAGCAATGACTTTGTCGTCTGGTTTGGTTTTTTAATCATCAACTAAAGCTAAGAATTTTATTTATCAAAAAAGTTTAATTATTTTAATATCATTATTACATTATTTTTTTTAAACAAGATTTTTAGTTTTATTTTATTTGGAATAATAGTCAAGAGGCAATGTATGGGTTAAAGGTCGTTGTGTTTTTTTTTTAAATGCACCACTTCTCGCTGAGTTATAGATGTCGCTTGAGTGATACCGTATCACCATAAAAAAAGTCGGCATTTATTCGTATGCGGTGACCATGAAATCTGGCACGTGTGATAATTACCAATGGCTGTAAATATGTGTGTATTCTTTTTAATTGGTATTGGACAGGCATCAATAATTTATACAAATTAGTGATAATAAAAACAATAATTGAGTAAATATCAACATCTTTTATTTTTAATACAAACAAACAAGATAATGTCATATAGTAAATGTACAAAAGAAAATAACAAAAAGCAGTATTGCGGTAGTAACATTAATTGTAAAGGTAACAAGTATTTAAATGAGAAATATAAATATATGTAAATTCAGAATAACATTATTGCATATAGGGACCTTGATGTAAAAAGTATCAGGTTTGTTGGTGTGAAATATAAACATATAAAACTTAAATTCAGTGAAAATGTTATAAAAATATATATCACATGTATAGATGCATAGATATTAAATTGAAAGTACGTTGTAAAAGTTATGATAAGTAAAAGATAAATCACGCATGACTAGACAAAAATCACATATGTAAAGTATTAGGTAAGAAAATGCGAACTATAAATATATGTAAATTCAGAATAACAATGCATATAGGGACCTTGATGTAAAAAGTATCAGGTTGTTGGTGTGAAATATAAACATATAAAATTTAAATGCATTGAAAATGTTATAAAAAATATATATCACATGTATAGATGCATAGATGTTAAATTGAAAGTACGTTGTAAAAGTTATGATAAGTAAAAGATAAATCACGCATGACTAGATAAAAATCACATATGTAAAGTATTAGGTACGAAAAATGCGAAATATAAATATATGTAAATTCAGAATAACATTATTGCATATAGGGACCTTGATGTAAAAAGTATCAGGTTGTTGGTGTGAAATATAAGTTATATGTATAGATGCATAGATGTTAAAATGAAAGTACGTTGTAAAAGTTATGATAAGTAAAAGATAAATCACGCATGAATACACAAAAAAACACATATGTAAAGTATAAGGTAATGAAAATGTGGAATATAAATATATGTCAATTCAGAATAACATTATTGTCTATAAAATTCAATTTTGTTGAAAATATTATAAAAATATACCTGCAATACACTACCACCCCAGTAACTGGAGCTCCCAACAAGAGGATTCTCGGCGTGTGTATCACAAGCATAATGTTTATAAATAAAGACAAATATACATATTTATACAAAGAACAGTTTTATTTACAAAAACCTGACCAGACACCCCCGCACTTGAATAATTAATTTGTACATTTGTTTCAAGAACACAACTTAAACAGGGTACCTGTCATGCACTACCACCCCAGTAGCTGGAGCTCCCAACAAGAGGATTCTCGGCGTGTGTATCACAAGCATTGTTTAAGTATTTGATAACAAAAATACAAATTAATTTTCAATTTTTGTTCGTTTTGTCATCGTCCTTTCATTGACCTTACGTTTTTGTTGATTTGGTTTCTTACCGTGTGTTCTTGGGGCAACGATAGTCGACTTTCCGTCGGTCGATGTCAGATAACCTGTTTTTTCTATTACATGATTTCGGTATCGTGTATAGAGTCTGTTTTTTTGTTCATTTGTCATCGTTATCCATTCTGTCTTTGTGACTTCGAATTTGGCATGAGATTCCGCCAAACGAAATTCACCCGTTCTAAGCAAAGCGCTTCTAAGGTCCATGTATTGTCCTTCGACCAGGTAATACAGGGATTCTACCAAGTCTGTTACAGGTTTTGACTTCCAGTCAACTGTCTGTTTAAGTATGTGGTTGACAGATTCACAGTTGTTGTTCGTCCAATTGTTTTCAATTAAGTCATTTCTAGCCGGCTCATTGACTTTAGTTTTTAACAGAGGTCGAAGTTTGTCTTGAAAGTATTTAACAAAATTGTCAGAGATACCTTCACAGTGAGATACAAGTTGGTCACACTTTTCTTCAAAACAGATACTGTCGTCCGCGTCTAAAATGCCACCGTCTGCAAATATTTTGTTCAGAATGTCATTTCTGTCCGTAATGTTGATCACGTCATCAGTCAGTTTCTGTTTAGCATTCTGTCGCAGATGTCTGGTACACAGTACATGCGTTGCCTCAGGGAATGCAGTTGTGATTGCTTTCGCTAGAGCACGTTCGTCGTCACTGCCTATTACCAATTTGTCCAGAGGTGTGTCTATGACATTTGTGTCAACAAAGCCCAACTTAATAATTAACTAATTAGGCTTCGTTTTGTGATCCATATTTGCATTAATTAATCAATTGACTTAAACTGATGAACTAACACACATATAGATTCATTATTGAAGATTCTAGATTTTTTTATTTATAACATAAACATCTCATGTTTCTCATTACATACATATATTATACATACATTCAATATATTTAAAATAACCATCATACCAACAAGACCTTATATTTAGAAATTGAAAACATTGCAGCCAGATATTATGATAATTATTTACAACCTCCAAATAGTGTGTGCAGATAATTGAATTTTATAACCATAATCTTCTCGAGTTCCTCAATATAATCTTCAAAGTTTGAGAAATCATTGTCAAATAGATATCATATCATTCATCAATCAATCATATACACTTGCGATAATCATCTTTTAATAATTATCCTGCTCGCCAAAATGACCTGTTCAAAGTGCGAGGATAAATAAAAACTTAAACATACATTATTCTGTCTAATGCTTTTTCTTACATTTAATATAATTAAATGTTCAAATTTAATTAAACTGTAAGAATATTGCAAGTATTGGTAATTGTCACACCTTTCCAGATTTCACGGTCACCGGGTGTTTTAGGTGTTTTCCGGTGTTTCTAACCGTATGACTTGAGAAACCGAAAAACACATATTAAATTTTCATAAATAGAGTAATATATAAAGTAACTGGTATTAAACACGTTACTTTATGATAAATTTGATATTATGATAGTGTTTTTCGGTGTTTTTTGGGTGTTTTCCTGTGTTTTTCGGTGTTTTCCGGTGTTAATATTCACTTTGGAAACCGAAAAACACATATCCAATTGTCGTAAATAGAGTAATATATAAAGAAACTGGTATTAAACAAGCATATCAATGTTAAATTTGATATATTGAAAGTGTTTTCCGGTGTTTTTGGGGTGTTTTCCTGTGTTTTTCGGTGTTTTCCGGTGTTTTCCGGTGTTTTAGGTGTTTTCCGGTGTTTCTATGTACCGACCCTCATGCGTATAATTCATATAATTAAAATATTATAATAAATCATTCAGCGATAGAACAAGACCAGGTTTGTTAAAATTGATGGCCTATTGACTTAGAAATTCTAATTTTGATCGGGGAAGGGGTCAACGTTTGTTTCTTTCCTTGTCTCTTTATATACGCCAGAGGACCCCCACCCCCATCAAACGTTATTATCCCCAAGCTCCTGTGGTACAGATCAAACTATTCTGTCAATAACTTGAAGCGACCCTACACCCAATACAGTATCGTTTACAAAGAAAATACTTACTGTTACGCCAACTTACTCCACAATAGCTTTACAGCTAGTATTATATATTTGTATATCCGACATAAAATAAAGTTTCTTGTATCTTGTACATACTGTTATTTTTGCAGTCATTTCCTCGTCCGGTGTGTAAATATTTGACGAATATATTATCAATAGTAAATCAACGTCGTCACAACAATATTTCTGACCATAAATGAAACACATGTTACATTATATTTTATATTTGTTAATGTTTTATATCGAGTATTAATACTGATCGCTCACTTTTATATTATCTTTGAAACGACTGTTCTATATTACTAGATACAATTTATAATGTGACGATCATTGTTATGCGCTTTTAATTTAGACAAAACCTATCACGTTTTTGTGACATGCGACTGGCGAATAATATCAACAAGAGAACTGTGATACAAAGTATCACAGCGGGCCTAAAACCACTCTTTAAGAGATATAACGATTCGCACAGTTATTTACTTAATTATCCTCAATTTTCACACACACACACACACACACACACACACACACACACACACACCTTTTCATCCATACAGAAGTATACTACGAGGAAATTTAGAACAAAGATGAAATGCTGATAAATTGTTTAATTAAAGTATTTACAACATGTAAAACTAATCTGGAAATAAATTATTAGGAAATACTGAATAATCGAAGGTTTTAAAAATCGCCTAAGGGGTACCGAACTGGTTAGTGTACGAATAAAATAATTAGACTGCGTCTAAGATTTTACATACAAAAAGATACAAAACTACCTTCGTAATAAGTATTACAGCAGTCTAGCAAAAAAAAAAAAAGACTGCGTCTGATCTTATTTTATTTCAGTCTTCAATATCATGTACTTTCAGTATAAAATGTGAACCAATGTAAAGCAATATGCCAAATCCCCTAGAATGCGAAGGCAACGTTGAGAGCATTTTGGGCCCGAGAACCAGGCTACCAAATCCTCCAGGTAGAGGCTAAATGGAAGAGGCTAAATATCAAGAAGGTTCCCTTTCACTGCGCATGATCAACTTGGAACATTCGGAATCCTCGGATTTTTCTATTTACCGCTAAAATTCAAGATGGACAGTAAACACGAAATATGCTTTCGGTACTAATAATGTCTTTTATACGGAATTAGTGGTTGGATGTTAACCCCGATACGTGTGATACTCTTAGTTTATGTTTTGTTTAAGTCGAACACGTACATGTAAACGAGAGTTAAGTTTAATTTTACTACTATTGTGAAACTTAACTTTGTACCAGTTTACAACTAATACAAATTACGCTCGGAGACTGCCTTGGTAGAACCAGTACTTAGCATATGCGGGAAAAAAGCGTCTTATTCAAGGACACCACATATAGTCGAAAGATCGATATCCGACTTGTCTCTAGAGAAGCAAAATAAAAAATCTTTACAAGGATTCTAATAAATTACAATATGTCGCACTAAGTGGGTAATGTGTCAGACTTTCAATCAAGGGGTCAAGAGTTTGAATCATTATATAGCCAACTGAGCTGGTGAGTAACTGACTATACATTTATGTATGTAACTAAATTTAATAATAATTTAGTTCATACTAATTTATTTTAGCTTGATTGCAATGAAAGCTCAGAGCTCATATCAACCACTCTCCGAGTCCGTTTCCTGGGTAGCACCAACTACTGAGTGTTGTTTTATATGGGGCATCTGGTCAACTTGGGATTGGACCCGCAACCTCAGGCATGAGCAGCCAACACTATCCATTTGACTTCCACCCCACATTCTACCAATCTTTGAAAATGGTTTAATTGTATCCATTGTAATTGATGTTTTCAGCTCCTGTCATTGTGTTTATTTTTTGCTGATGAGCACAACTATAATGTAAGTTTAATTGTTATAATAAATTCTTATAAATAGAGTTTAAAAAGAATGACAGGATTGTCACTGAGAATACTTTACAATTGTTTAAAAGAAATAATGTGTTATTATTTAGGGTAACCATTGTAAGAAAAAGAATATCCATTAAAATAAAATAAAAAAATGAATACACTTAATACATTAAATGGTTTATTTTAAAATCATATCATTTTACATTGTCATAGTTCAAATCACCACACAGTCACCGTCTCGGTGATGATTTATATATATTGTCATTTGTTACTGATGCTGAAGTAGGAAAGTTGTCAGTTGCTTGCAGAGATGGGCGTGCTTGAGTACTGGTTAACTTTCCAGGAACCAAGGAAACAGTTGTTAGCTTAACTGATCGTGTTAGCCATCAGTGGCATAATAATGATGCTAAATATTCAAACAAACATTAATAACACAATTAAATATTGCTTTGGATTTAAAAAAAAATAAATACATATTATACAAAACTTTCATATGTTAGCACACAAATAAGTAGATAATATATTTGTATTAGTATGGTCATGAAATATTCACTTGCTGTGATTGTAGGTAGCGCCAACACAGTTAGCTGTAGATCCTTTTCCAGGAATTGCACAGGTAATATATAATTGCATTTAAACAATACAATTACATATATCTTCCCACATTTTACAAAATGTTTTTCTTTAAAGGAAACAGTAACACTTTTTGCCGTTGTTTACAGAGCTGCATCATCAGTTCTATTTAATTGCCCAGGATTCACTGAATTTGTTTGTGAATGACATTGTGTAAATATATATATATTCTATCCAATTTTGATGAGGCTGCAATAGCATTTCAAATGTCTGATTGATTGGACTAATTTTTATTAAAATGTAACTAATGTATAAATATTTTTTACAATTTCAACAATGTAATAGATCTATACAACTCACCTAACATTAAATTATGTTAATTGTAGGTAGTGCCAAATCAGCATGTTGCTGTCAGTCCTGGTCTTACACCAGATAGGATCACCCAGGTAAAATAAAAAATTGTATTTTAATAATCTCATTTCATACATTCACAGTTATTTTTAGTAAATAATTCAATACAAGTACCAATAGAGAAAAAAATATGTTGATTAACTGTTCTTTATTGAAACGCCTCAAAACAATTTAGATGCACTTGCAACTTTTATACATAAATATACTGACAATTACCTCTGTAGCCTTTTGGATAATGAGTCCAAGATCAAGATAAATATGACAACAGTCATGGAGAAACCCTTATGTAGGTTTAAAGAAGCAGTTGTTTCACAAATATAAATATTTGCATCTATTACAGGTAGTGCCAACTGACCATGTACTGGTAGCTAGCCCTGATCAGGCACTGTCTGAAGTCATCCAGGTATAATTAAAGCAATATATTTCTTATAAACATTTTTCTCTGTTTTTATCTTCTGTTGCATTGATATAAGAATAGCAGCTTACAAAACTGTGTGTCCTTTCAAGTATAAGATCAAGTCTAGGTCATACAGTTTAAAGTTCAAATTAGCATAGTGTCTAATGACTGCTCCAAATGATCTAAATCCCTTAAACGAATTTGATATAGCTTGATACAAATTTTCACCACATTGAGACAGCATGTGTTACTAGACTTCCAGTCACTAATGATTGTTGAAAAGGTTTCAATTGATAGTCAATTATCAAATGTCTGTTTAACAACACCAAAACTTATAAAAATATTAGCGGGTTATCTTATTTGCACCTTAAGTATTTACTTGTGATTTCAGGTAGCACCAACTCAGCAACTAGTTGAAGTTAGTCCTAATCAGGCACTTGAAGATATTATCCAGGTATAATATAAATATATATTTAGTAAATTAAGTTGATGTGTGCCAAGGTAAGTTAAACTCAACTGACACCTGTATATGAAGAGTGTATGTGTGTCAAAGTAAGTTTTACTCACCTGACACCTGCGTGTGATGAGTGTATGTATGTCAAGGTAAGTTTTACTCACCTGAGATCTGTGTATGAAGAGTGTATGTGTGTCAAAGTAAGTTTTACTCACCTGACAACTGTGTATGAAGAGTGTATGTGTGTCAAGGTAAGTTTTACTCACCTGACAACTGTGTATGTGTCAAGGTAAGTTTCACTCACCTGACACCTTGGTATGAAGAGTGTATGTGTGTCAAGGTAAGTTTTACTCACCTGACAACTGTGTATGTGTCAAGGTAAGTTTCACTCACCTGACACCTTGGTATGAAGAGTGTTTGTGTGTCAAGGTAAGTTTCAGTCACCTGGTACCTGTGTATGAAGAGTGTAAGTGTGCAAAGGAAAGTTTCAGTCTTCCTGACACCTGTGTATGTGTGCCAAGGTAAGTTTCACTCACCTTACAACTGTGTATGAAGAGTGTATATGTGTCAAGGTAAATTTCACTCAACTGAGATCTGTATCAAGAGTGTATGTGTGTCAAGGTAAGTTACACTCACCTGGTATCTGTGTATGAAGAGTGTATGTGTGCAAAGGAATGTTTCAATCACCTGACAATTGTGTATGTGTGTCCAAGTTAGTTTCACTCACCTGACACCTGTGTATGTGTGCCAAGGTAAGTTTCACTCATCTGACAACTGTGTATGAAGAGTGTATATGTGTCAAGGTAAGTTTCACTCACCTGAGATCTGTATTAAGAGTATATGTGTGTCATTGTAAGTTTTACTAACCTCGTACCTGTGTATGAAGAGTGTATGTGTGCAAAGGAAAGTTTGAATCACCTGACAACTGTGTATGTGTGTCCAAGTTAGTTTCACTCACCTGACACCTGTGTATGTGTGCCAAGGTAAGTTTCACTCACCTGACAACTGTGTATGAAGAGTGTATATGTGTCAAGGTAAGTTTCACTCACCTGACACCTGGGTATGAAAAATGTTTGTGTGTCAAGGGAAGTTTCAGTCACCTGGTACCTGTGTATGAAGAGTGTATGTGTGCAAAGGAAAGTTTCAGTCTCCTGACACCTGTGTATGTGTGCCAAGGTAAGTTTCACTCACCTTACAACTGTGTATGAAGAGTGTATATGTGTCAAGGTAAATTTCACTCAACTGAGATCTGTATCAAGAGTGTATGTGTGTCAAGGTAAGTTTCACTCACCTGGTATCTGTGTATGAAGAGTGTATGTGTGCAAAGGAAAGTTTCAATCACCTGACAATTGTGTATGTGTGTCCAAGTTAGTTTCACTCACCTGACACCTGTGTATGTGTGCCAAGGTAAGTTCACTCATCTGACAACTGTGTATGAAGAGTGTATATGTGTCAAGGTAAGTTTCACTCACCTGAGATCTGTATTAAGAGTATATGTGTGTCATTGTAAGTTTTACTAACCTCGTACCTGTGTATGAAGAGTGTATGTGTGCAAAGGAAAGTTTGAATCACCTGACAACTGTGTATGTGTGTCCAAGTTAGTTTCACTCACCTGACACCTGTGTATGTGTGCCAAGGTAAGTTTCACTCACCTGACAACTGTGTATGAAGAGTGTATATGTGTCAAGGTAAGTTTCACTCACCTGACACCTGGGTATGAAAAATGTATGTGTGTCAAGGGAAGTTAAACTCACCTTGTACCTTTATATAAAGAGTGTATGTGTGTCAAGGTAAGTTAAACTCACCTGATACCTATTGATTTTGATTTAAGGAAAGAACTGAGAGTACTCCAAATATTTTGATCATCGATATTAATGTATTTCTCTTTCAAGACTGATGGTTCCGGTTTACACAGCCAGATAGCTCCAGATGTGTTTGATCAGGTATAACAACAAAAGAAAGATAATACAAATACTAGTAATACTAAGATATTCAAATTGTAATTAATAGTTATTGAAGTATATTTTACTAAAGAATACTTTTTATATTAAGTTTTGGAAATTAAATATTTTCTGCACATCAAAATTATTGATTTGTGAAATTCTATACTAACTTCGGTGATATATTTTTTCACAAATACAAGCATGTGTTTGTGTGAACATACTATTTTGTAGTTAATTGTAATGGTAGAAAACAACTTTTGTTTCAGATGAACAGTTTCAGCATGCATGTGTAGACACATGTAGTAGAGCTCTTGTACCTCTTGATGTATTTAATCAGGATGAATATATTCGTAATTTTGGTTTAATTAGGCGGCATGTGTATGGAGATGGCAATTGTCTTTTTAGAGCTGTTAGTTTCGGATTATTTGGTCATGAAAGTAGTTATTCCGAGTTGCGGTAAATTGCAGTGTCTTATATTAGGGAAAATGAAGTTGATTTCAATGATTTATTTATCGAAGGATCAATGAATGACGATTTAAACAGGTTGTCTTTAGATGGTGTATATGCTGGATTTGAGTGTATAGTCGCTTTAAGTAGGCATTTCAGGCATAATATTTTTGTTACACAAGGTGGTAATGATAATAATATTGTTAATACTATCACTGTTGATGAACAAAACAGTTACATATCAGCAGCTCCTATTCATATTTTGTATACAACCAGTGTAGGAGGAGGTCATTATGATATTGTAGTTGATGATGTCACTGGATCCACATTTCCTTACCAGAATGTAGCAAATGAATTACTTAATTATGGTAATACTTCTGTTGTAGATGATTTAAAAAGTACTTCTTTCAACGAGAGTGTAATAACTTCAGATCCATCAGTAGCATTTGATAACATTGGTAGTAGCATTCTGCAGTAGCTTTACTGATCACGTTTACATAAACCCACCATAAGGTAAAGACTCTTGTCTTGTTGGAACTGTTTGTAGTCATTGCAATATGTATTTCTCTTCAAAGAAAAGTTTGAAAAGACAGTCGTAAATGCCGTTCTAGTCTATTAGACAAAAAGGAAAAACCATTGACTTCAATTCCTTGCAGTGTACCATCTTGTTCTGAAAAGTTTAGGACAGTAGATAAAATGGCTGAACACCTTAAGACTATTCATGGAACTGAAATGGCAATACAAACATTTAATTTTAAAACTGAACAGGAATTTGTGTGTTGGAAATCCAATGAGGAATGTACAAATAATGTGTTTTTTAAGTGCTTAGCTACAAAAAAGGTCTGTGGTAAAGTATACAAGAACTTTATATGTTATCGTAGTGGTTCAAAACTTAGTGAAAATAGTAATAACATCAAGAATGCTGTTTTAAGTAATAAACGTGCACGCAAAGGCTCAGCAAAAATAGGTAAGATCTGCCCATCAAGAATGAATGTAATAGTGCAAAGTTCTGGGGTTGTTTCTGTGAAGTACATACAGACTCATTTTCATGCAACTGGTTTAAATCAAACTTGATTCCTTCCTATCCCAGAATCTGTAAGGAATCAGATTAGGTCACGTTTATCCATGGTACAAAATATTAGTAGTCAACATCAGTGCATTTAAGAGTTCTATGTCTGCAGTCACTCCCCAATAATCCTGTGCTGTTATATAAGCAGCAACACACACAATCTAATTCTATCCAACTTAGGAAAGAAGATTCCATGTTGGTTCTGAGGACCAAAGAACAGGCTATAGAATTTAAACATTATGCCCCTGATGTTATATGTATAGATTCTACTCATGGCACAATAAACACAATAAAAAACTTATGCCTAAGTAAAAAATCTCATCAAACAAGAAAATAGAAAAACAACTCAGTTTCAAGGCAACACAGAAGAAAAAAGGAGTTTATGTGTATCGGGGTAAGATTCCCTCTCCTCGTACCAATGTATAAGAGTGTATGTGTGTCAGGGTAAGATTCCCTCTCCTCATACCAATGTGTGAGAAGTGTATGTGTGTCAAGGTAAGATTCTCTCTCTTCAAACCCATGTATGAGGAGTGTATGTGTGTCAAGGTAAGTTTCTCTCTCCTCATACCTATGTACAAGGAATATATGTGTGTCAAGATAAGTTTCCCTCTCCTCATACCACTATATGATGAGTGTATGTGTGTCAAAGTAAGTCTCCCTCTCAGTCTCCTTGTACCTATGTATGAGGAGTGTATATGTGTTGGGGTAAGATTCTCTCTCCTCATACCTATGTACAAGGAGTGTATGTGTGTCAAGGTAAGTTTCCCTCTCCTCATACCACTATATGATGAGTGTATGTGTGTCAAAGTAAGTCTCCCTCTCAGTCTCCTTGTACCTATGTATGAGGAGTGTATATGTGTTGGGATAAGATTCTCTCTCCTCATACCTATGTACAAGGAGTGTATGTGTGTCAAGGTAAGTTTCCCTCTCCTCATACCACTATATGATGAGTGTATGTTTGTCAAAGTAAGTCTCCCTCTCAGTCTCCTTGTACCTATGTATGAGGAGTGTATATGTGTTGGGGTAAGATTCTCTCTCCTCATACCTATGTACAAGGAGTGTATGTGTGTCAAGGTAAGTTTCCCTCTCCTCATACCACTATATGATGAGTGTATGTGTGTCAAAGTAAGTCTCCCTCTCAGTCTCCTTGTACCTATGTATGAGGAGTGTATATGTGTTGGGGTAAGATTCTCTCTCCTCATACCTATGTACAAGGAGTGTATGTGTGTCAAGGTAAGTTTACTTCTCTTATCTATGTACCTCTTCATACCTGTATGTGTATGTGTGTCGCTGTAAAAAGAGTGTAAAATTATTGAAAAAAAGTTTTCCAATTGTCGGTTTATTCAAGTTTGCTTAATGGCGACGATTTAATTTTTACAAAATTGATAATTAAAAGCAAACATTTTCAAAGCTTGAATTACTGTAAGACTTAAAAATAAAACAGGAATTTGAACTTTCATAATTAATGTACAGTGTAAGTTTAATGCAGCTTCAAAATGCATCCTTATAGTACAATGAAGTACATCTGTCTTTAAGATGGAAGATGTTGGTTCAATCCCAACTAAGGATATCTGCTGGAGGCTTCATACTACGTATTGTAAATCAGTTTTGAATTTATGAAATGAGGATAGTGAAAAATGCTTATATTAGTAAATAAGTTTGTGTTTATTTCAGGAATGGTAGCATAATTTTGAGTTTGATCCAGTGATGAAATTTTATGATTAATGTCTGAAGTCCGAACTAGACTAGAGAATGTTTTTCATCTTTCAATGAAAACTCAAAATTTGTATAATTTACAATATATTTTCAAATTATTTAAGATAAAAGAATAACTATGATGGTGTTTTTTTTATATTAAAGTATCTAGCTTCCAATTTAATGTCATTGTTGTTGTTCTTCTTCTTCCGGTTAAAGGTCAGGAGTCTTCTTAGACTGTAAGGTTGACCTGGTTAGGGGGGTGAAACAGCCATCCTCCTCTAGCTTATTTACAATTAAAAAGGCCCGATATATTACAATTAAAATCATATACACGACAGCTAACTCCTACGGACCGACGAAGAAGGTTGCTGGGACTGCGACTAGGGCAACCTTGAAGTCTTCGATGGTGGGGTGATCGCTGATCGCTGTGGGAAGCCTGTTCCATTCCTGTATGGTCCTCGGATAGAAGGAGTACTTGTACACTCTCTGGGATGCAGTAGGTTGGTAGAATCGGTGACCTCCTCTGGTACGCATGTCGTTGCGCCTGAGTATCGGTCCTGGATCGACATCTACCAAGCCTCCTTGGATTTTGTAGAGCATTGTAAGTCTCTGGGTTCTCCTTCTATGTGCGAGTGAATCCCATCCTAGATTGATTATCATGTTGGACACACATCCTGGGGTCCTCTCCCAGTAGTTGCGCATTACAAAGCGAGCTGCCCGTCTTTGTACCTGTTCCAGCCGGTTAATGTCAGTGGTTAGGTGGGGATCCCATGCTGATGAAGCATACTCTAGTGTTGGTCGTACCAGTGTATTGTAGGTTGTCTCGCGTACTTCTTTAGTGCAGTTATGCAGGTTCCGACGAAGAAATCCCAAAGTCTTTGACGCCTTTGACGATATGTTGTCGACATGGGTCTTTGGTGAGAGATCTTCGCTGATGGAGACGCCAAGATACTTGGCACTGTCGACTGCTTCTAAAATATGGCCATGCAGCATGTAAGTTGTATCTTGCTTGAACCTCTTGTTGGTGCAAATCCTAATGACTTGACACTTCTCTGGATGAAACTTCATTTGCCATCTTTCCTCCCATTCCTGTAAGGAATCTAAGTCCTGCTGTAGCTTCAGGGCATCATCAGGGTCCTTGATGTGACGGTAAAGTAGACCGTCATCTGCAAAGAGGCGTGTCTCTGATGTTGTAGATTCTTGGAGGTCGTTTATAAACGAGAGAGAGGTCCTAGTACCGTTCCCTGGAGTACACCTGAAACAACATCTGCTTCTGATGAGCTGATTCATTCTAATGTCACACGTTGCTTTCTGTAGCTGAGGAAAGACTGTATCCAGCGAAGGGTGTTGCCTCGTACTCGGTAAAACTCTAGTTTGTGTAGCAGGCGTTGATGGGGCCCCTTGTCGAAAGCCTTAGAAAAATAAAAAAAATACAACATCAACTTGGTCTTTTCCTGTTCGTAGTTGACTAGTGATTCCCTGAAGAGTGGTGATCAGCTGAGTCTCACAAGAGCGTTTGGCGCGGAAACCATGCTGGTTGTCAAAAAGGATAGTGTGCCGGGTGAAATGCTGCATTATGTTACTGTGGACAATATGCTCCAGTATCTTGCAAGTAACTGATGTGAGTGAAACAGGTCTGTTGTTAGACGCCTGATGTCTATCACCTTTCTTGTAAAGAGGTACAATGTTTGCGCTCCTCCAATCCGACGGTACATCTCCAGAGTCAATCGATAACTGAAATAGTCTGGATAGTACAGGTGACAGTTCCTCAGCAGCTACTCGTAATATAAATGTTGGTATACAATCGGGACCGGCTGCCTTGTGTGGTTTAAGGTTACCAAGAAGCTTTGCGACTCCTTTGGGGCGGATAGTGAGTCCCATCATAGTTGGGTGAGGGCTTGGTCCCTTGTCTGGAATACTTGTAGTGTCTTCTTTGGTATAGACTGACTGGAATTGGTCATTGAGGATGTCCGCTTTTCTTGAGCTTTCACTCTGAAGGAATCCGTCCTTATTGATAAGGGGAGATACACCTTCTGTCTCTTGCCTCTTACTCTTTATATATGACCAGAAACACTTGGGGCTCTTCCTCAGATCATCGCTAACGACGTCTTGAATGTAGGACTTCTCAGCTGGTCTGGTCTCTTTCTGGACTGCTGTTTGTAATATCTTGTATCTTTCCCATGTCTTAGAGTTCCCAGACTTCCTGGCCCACCAGTGGGCTCTCTGCTTCCTTCTCATCATCCTACGCAGCTTGGTGGTGACCCAAGGGTGTGTCTGTCGAGTGCAGGACATTTTAGTAGGGATATACTGTTCTAAAGAAGATGCGATGGCTACCTTGAATGATGCCCACATAAATTCAATAGACTGGAAGGTTGTGTCGGTAAACGTCTGACTGTACTGCGTCATATGATGCTTGATGCCATCTATGTTGGCCTTCTTCCATAAATATATTGTTTGAATAGTGACTTTGTTCCAAGCCCTGTTGAATAAGCACAGTTGTGCACATCTTTATGGCTACCTACGCTACAGTAAGCATCCCATGAAATGTAATGTCCTACAAGCTAAAAGCAAAGCAACATCATGGTGCCAATGAAATGCAAACTGGTACTTTAAGCACTACCCAAATTCAACTAAATAGGGTTTAAAAAGTTTATAAGTTAAACTTTGCTTTATGATTGTCTTATTTGTATAAATAAGCCATATTTCATACCAGATATTTTAACCAAAGTCCACATCATTGCACAATTGAAAGCCTTTATTATATATCATTATGAAAAAGTAATGGAAGTCTATCAATTTGTCCAAGGTCAGACTTGAACTGACATCTCACTCCTTGGAGGAGTTTGTACTTTCTTGTACTACAAAGACTTTCTCCCTGATAGACTTCCTGTGTAAAGCTAAGAAAGTATTACCTCTTTTCTGTATTTACAATTTCTACAATAAAAAAAACACACTTAATATTGATACACAGAAGTTACAGAACAATATTTAATGTTTTAAACCACTCTTTAATAAGTATAAATAGAAACAATCACTGTCATTTTTTCTCGAAGAGTAAACGTTTGTTGAGACTGCAGTATATTGTTATAGATCTGTTTGTGGGTGGGGTGCATTTTAATGCGGTGTATTATTTTGATGTTTTTGCTTTTAAACTCTTATAATGGCAGTTCCATATACATGTTTGTATGTGTGTAAGGAAGGGGTGGGGTGCAGGGGGGGGGGGGGGGGGGGGGTGGGGGCTAACAATTTTTGTAATGAAGGTATATAAGTTATCGATTACATTGTTATACTCATAAAAACCTAAAAATAACAAACTCCCACTGGTAAAACCAAATTTTAAAGTCACATTATTATGATATTTACAGAACTCTGATCGAAAAACACCTTCCAATCAATGTCCAAATGTTATTTTTCCTTCACAATGTAGAAAAATATAATGTATATTCGTCAAGAGAATATCATTTTTCCTTCACAATGCAGAAAAATGTAATATAGATAAACGTCAAGAAGGTTCAATACTCTCCAAAAATGGAGGTTTGAGTTTTTCATATTCGCAGGAGAGATATTGCGAATATGAAAAAATATTGATCATGCGCAGTGACAGGGGAACCTTCTTGATAAATAGCCTCTTCCAGGCTAAATATCAAGAAGGTTCCCTGTCAATGCGCATGATCAACTTGTAACATTCGGAATACTCGGATTTTTCTATTTACCGCTAAAATCCAAGATTGTCAGTAAACATGAAATGTAAATGCTTTCGGTAATAATAATGTCTTTTACATGGAATTAGGGGTTGGATGTAAACGCAGGTACATGTGATAATCTTAGTTTATGTTTGGTTTAAGTCAATCATGTACATGTTAACGAGAGTTTAGTTTAAACTTATTAATTTTACTAGGCTACAATTGTGAAACTTGGTACCAGTTTACAACTTTGACAAATCACGCTCTTCCTTGGTAGAACCAGTACTAAGCATATGCGGAAAAAGCGTCTTACTCAAGGACCCCACACATAGTCGTGGCGGAGGATCGAACTCCAGCCCCCCCCCCCCCAAACCCCTATCGAACATAAATTTCAGTGCTCCCATACTACTAACCCCCCCCCCACCCCCCCCCCCCCCACACACACACACACAACAAACACACCAAGTGTTTAGTATACTAATTGACTATAATATCCTTAGTCCACTGCAGGGTTAATATCTTGGGGTAACTAAGCTCATAAATAAGGTTAATGCACAGCTTTTTAATTATTTTGACATCCTATTTGTTGTCTCCAAAGAAGCAAAATAAAAAATCTTTACAAGGCTTTCAAGAAATTGCATGTGTCGCACTAAGTGGGTAATGTGTCACACTTTCAGTCAAGGGGTAAAGAGTTTGAATCATTATATAGCCAACTGTGCTGGTGAGTAACTGTTTTATGAGAGGCATCTGATCGAGCTGGGGATTAAACCCGCAACCTCAGGCATGAGCAGCCAACACCCTATCCATTTGACTACTGCCCCACATTCTACCAATCTTTGAAAATGGTTTAATTGTATCCATTGTAATTTATGTTTTCAGATCCTGTCATTGTGTTGTTTTTTTTTTCTGATGAGCACAACTATAATGGTAGTTTAATTGTTAATATAAATTCTTATAAATAGAGTTTAAAAAGAATGACATAAGAGTCACTGAGAATACTTTACAATTGTTTAAAAGAAATAATGTGTTATTATTTAGGGTAACCATTGTAATTTTAAAGAATATCCATTAAAAATGAAATGAATACACTTAACTACATTAAATGGTATGTATATCATTTTAGATTCCATCAATAGCTGTGCCCGGTTAGCTCAGTCAGTAGCATGTCTGACTATCATTTCATTGTCATAGTTCAAATCACCACACAGTCACCGTCTCAGTGATGATTGATATATATTGTCATTTGTTACTGATGCTGAAGTAGGAAAGTTGTCAGTTGCTTGCAGAGATGGGGTGTGTCAAGCACTGGTACTGGTTAACCTTCAAGGAACCAAGTTGTTAGCTTAACTGATCGTCTGTTAGCCATTATTGGCATAATAATGATGCTAAATATTCAAACAAACATTAATAACACAATTAAATATTGCTTTGGACAAAAAAAAATAAAGACATTACAATATCATACAAAACTTTAATATGTTAGCACACAAATAAGTTGATATCATGAAATATTCACTTGCCGTGATTGTAGGTAGCGCCAACACAGTTTGCTGTAGATCCTTTTCCAGGAATTGCACCTGTAGGTAATATAGAGTTGCATTTAAACAATACAATTACATATATCTTCCCACATTGTACAATATGTTTTTCTTTAAAGGAACACTTTTTGTCGTTGTTTACAGAGCTGTGTCATCAGTTCTATTCAATTGCCCAGGATTCACTGAATTTGTGTGTGAATGACATTTTGTAATTATATTATTATAATCTATCAAATTTTGATGAGGCCGCAATAGCATTTCAAATGTCTGATTGATTGGACTAATTTTATTAAAATGTAACTTATGTATAAATAATTTTTACAATTTCAATAATGTAATAGATCTATAGAACTTAGCTAACATTAAATTTTGTTGATTGTAGGTAGTGCCAAATCAGCATGTTGCTGTCAGTCCTGGTTTTACACCAGATAGGATCACCCAGGTAAAATAAAGTTGTATTTTAATAATCTTATTTCATACATTCACAGTTATTTTTGGTAAATAAAACAATACAAGTACCAATGGAGAAAAAAAATATGTTGACTATTCTTTATTGAAATGCCTCAAAACAATTAATATGCACTTGCAACTTTTATACATAAATATACTGACAATTACCTCTGTAGCCTTTTGGATAATGAGTCCAAGATCAAGATAAATATGACAACAGTCCATGGTGTTGCATTATGACAAATAATCAGACTCAGTTTAAAAAATTGATTCATAAACTTGTTTTGTCATTTAATCGTTATAAATTATTGATAGAATGAAAATCAACCATAGGTTAAAAGTTCAAAAAGCATTTATGTAACATAAATAATGCAAAGGCAATAGCACCAAAGCTATTTTTAACACATTTCAGGCTATATATGGCTTATCCATTTTTGTTGGTGGTAGAA